>JAOEGS010020647.1:0-24244 GCA_025447755.1 Corythornis vintsioides
ATTAAATGGTGTTATTTCTAGAGCTTCAGCTCCAAAAGCTTTCCCATGCAGCCTGAGTATTTGCCAGATTGACACTGCCAGTCTCAGTGAAAACAGAGAGCAAACCAGCTGCAGAAAGCTGAATAAAATGCAGCTTGAACAGGCAGGGGATGGGGGCGTGGGGGGTGTTGTAGTTAGCACTTCAATCACTGACCTGTCAGCAGATCCGACTGGGAGGCCAAGGAGGAGAAAAACTTGATGAAAAGTGCTGCAAATGAAATTTAAACTACCTTTAGAAAAGGAATGAACTCGAATGGAAGTCGTTTAGTGTTTCTCTGCTCGTGGCCAGCTTGGTAAAACTGTTGTATTTTCAACAATACTACTAAAAAAACCTTGAGAAATCTCCACAAAACATTTATTAACAGTGTGGAAATACCACCAAAAAAAAGAGCTTTGGGTTATTATCAGTATGTTGATTTTGCAGTGGTAGTTTTAGGGGAAAAAAAATCCCAGAGTATTCTAAAAATGCAGAGAACTTTGGGGAAATTAAATATATAAATGTGGAAACAGCACAGTGAATTGTAAAACAAAAAGGCAATTCTATTTCCTCCATCCTTCCTGTGGTGATTCTCATTCTCTCAAGTGCTTCTGTGGGATGGAGCAGACCAGATAACAACAGGAAAAGTCTCTCCTCACCTTGGTGTCTCCTAATGCAGAGGCATCTTGGCACCCACGTGTTAAAAGCAGACCTGGTGCTGATGCTGATCAGTGAGTTCAGTGCAGGGCAGAGATTCAAATCAAAGATGAAATGGAAACTCCTTCAGAGAGTAAAACTGCGGAGGAAAAAAAAAAATCCAGCTTTTTATTGAGTCATTTTTCCAACCACAGTTATTTCATCACTGCCATCCTCTTCTGTTTCTGGTTGTTTCATTAAGCAGGTTGAGAAATACTTTCATAATTCATAAAATGACTTGTGTAAGTGTCTGTGTCTCATCAAATTCCACCAAGGTGGCCAAGGGAAACCACAGAGTCCTGGTGCTTGAAAATTTGGGAAAGAAAAAGGCCCATGCTAAGGATCCTGAATTTTGGTTATATACTGGGAGAAAAATCAGAATTTTATCAGGTGTGAGAGTAGCAAAAAAACCTCTTGATGTTTGCCACGACCTGCCACCTTTCCACAATATTGATGTTTAAAATGGCTTCCTCCATCAAAAAAACCCAACTTAATTTGCCTGAAACGTGGTCTTTGAATTAGTTTGCATGAAGATTTATTGACACGAGTGCAGTTATTTAGTGCAGTTGTGTCTTGTTCCCTGCAGTGGCCACACGATTCCTTCAGCCACGTGCTCTGAAGTGGGATGCTCACTGGATATTTTAGTCCCTTGTCATGCATTTAAAATAACTAATCCTGCTTTTTTTTAGCCTGGCTCAGTTTTCATACATTGCTTTTAGTGTGCAGGTTGGTGGTGTGCAGTGGGATTAGACCTGAGTCGTTTGGTCCCATCATTTCTGGGTGATTTCTGCAAACAGATCTTAGTCACTGAAATTACCTTTGCTGTCAATACCTGAAAATATCTTTATAAATGCAGAGCCAACACCCCTGGTGCTTCATGGCCTGAAAACAGCTCTGCTCCCAGTGCAGCTACAGCTTTAGGATGCTCTTGGCTTATCAGTAGGGTGTAAAGTATCTAAATTTCACTACACAGAGTTTGAGTTTCTGGCAAATCAGTATTTTGGAGCAGTTTCATTTAATAAAGCTCCCTCTTGCAGGGCAATCTTCAGGATAAGTGTCTGAGCTTGCTCGGGAGGGTTGTTCTCTAAAGAAGTTTCTCAGCATCAGGAGAGGAAAGATTGAAACAAATGGAAGAATTTAATTTTTCTAAACTGTGAAAACAAAAAAAAACCCCAAACCCAACCCAGAAAGAAGATCTGAGAGCCCTGTATGGAAATAAGGACAGTGTAGCAGTCTCCTGTAACTAGCTGGAAAGATCTGGGGAGATTTCAAAGGATAATCAGTTTAATTCTAAATATGATGATCAAATCCTTGTTGCCTTGGCAAATCCTAAAAAAAATGGGCTTTATGCAGGTGACCTACTTGGAGTTGGTGGGAACAGACCCAGATCTGACCAGGATCTGCACAGTTGGAGCTGACACTGCAGCCAGGGCTCAGAGGGGAGAAAGTTCAGTTGTATTTGCCTTATTCAGGGCATACATTTGCTATTAAATTAGCATTTTGTATTATAATTGTATTGGATCTAGTACAATTATTCATAAATTCTTCAATAAACCATATAGTTAAATAGAGTATATAGATATTATCTTATAGATATGATCATACAGATAAATGCAGCTTATGGTATGATAAAATTATATGATATATATTTAGATATAATAAACCAAAATCAATTAAATATCATCAAAAGCAGAACTGATAATGGAAGATTCCAAACTGTGATAGCTAAAGGCATATTCTGATTATATTCTTATAGAGTTGTATAATAATAATAATAATAATAATGCCACCTTGCTTTAATATTTTTGTCATTATATGGGATCAAAACTCTGAGACAAAATGTTCTTCCACTTGATAGATCTGTCTGGAGATTTCTGCTAAAAATTCCCTGTATTAGTGTTCAGGGGGGCTCAGGTTTGTTTGTTATTTTTTTCCCACATAATCCATGTAATCCATGAAGTTAATAGTTTAAGTGGATTGGGAATGTCTGTGATTTGTCCAGGGTAAATCTTACTGGAATCATCTCATAGTGTGGAGAGAGGCAAATAAATCAGAATGCAGGATGTTCTGTTTGCTAGATCTATGAATAAAAGAGCATGAGGGATTTTTTCCATATGTTTTTATAACAAAGCAGGTTTGTCCATTATTTATTCACTTTTAGAGTGGGTTTCTTGTTTTAGTTTCATGCTTAATTTGATATTAATTGTTTTATTTTACTGAATCACTAGAAATGCCAAGAATCCCTATTTAAATTTCCAAAGGCTTGAAAAAAACCCCATTTTATGAGTTGCTTTTTTTTTAACCATACTAACTACATCACTTCTCAAGTCTATCTTTTGGAGCTAAATTCCCTAAGATATCTAACTCATATTTCACATGTCTAGACCCAGGAATATCATTACCAGATGTGTGCAAATAAAAATGTTTTTTCTTCTTTTGAAGATAGTTCATAATAATGACCAAATAAACTCATAGATGGTCAGCATGGACAGGAGCTCAGTTCCATTTGCTGGAAAGGGGAGGGTGAAAAAAACCTCATTAAGATGAAACCATCTTTGGGAGTGTTGGAAGAGGTGATGAATAACCTGCATATTGGTGCTGTTAAATAGAAATCAGGAACTTTACAGGGACAGCTTAATCAGCTTTGCTAGTTTGTGTTGCTTTCTGTGGATCAAGGCAATTTTAATCTGGTTTTTAAATACACCTCACAAAAAAGCATGTGCATTTCCACCAGAAGAAACAGATATCTTGCTGATGAGAAGTGACTGGAAGCTTTTTTGTTTTCTTGTCTGTAACTGGTGTGGTTTTGTGGCTCTTAGTGTAACGGGGTGAGAATTTTTATTTTGCTTTTTCTCTCTCCCTTCCTCCACTCCCCCTTTCTCTCCCTCCCTCTCTGCTGCCCCTTAATTTTCTTGTTTTCCCCCCTTTCACTTCAGAGGGCTGTGAAGAGCCCTGTAAGGAGAAGCAGAATGCCTGAGGAGAGATCCACCCGGGTCTCCAGAGCACAATAGGAGTATCAAATCTGTCTCAGAGGCTTAATTAGCTCTGCCATTAATTAATATTTGCAAACCGCTTTGAGAATCTGGGTGCAAATTATTATTATTTTTATGATGTCACTGCTGAGACAGATGAACAGGAAGTAGAAACAAAAGGAGAATCAGTAAATTAGTGAAGAGGCTCCGTTGCCACATTAGGATCATTAACAGTTGCTTCTTTTTATGTATAATTTTTATCCAATACTAGTTTTAACACTCTGGTGAAGAGAAAAGTCCAAGAGCTTGACATTTATGAAGCCTCATCAGCTAATGAGACAGAAAACAGAATAAAAAGTAAGAGGCGGAGAAAAAAAAATCTCCTTTTTTCAATTATTGTGAATATCAGGTGGGGAACGGGGAAGAGCCATTTGTACAACTAGTATGTAATTTCATAATTTTTTTATTATTATTATTATTTGTTTACACCCAGTAAAATCTTAAGTGCTGTCCCCACGCAATTTCCTAATTTTGTGGAACAATTTTGTTTTAATACATAGGCACATAAAGGCTTTAGATAGTCCCCAACTGATTTTCACTGTCTGATAATAATATATTGGACAAAATAGCATTGCTATTTGTGTGGGAGTTAATGCTTTTGGAAACAGCTAATACACTTAACTACAGTGTATTAACAGTGGGCGTTCTGCTTATTTTTATTGCAAGCTTCAGCACTGTGCAATTTTCCTGCAGCATGTTAACAATAATCCACTTCATGCTGGCTCTTAAGTACTTATTGAGCAGTACAGTAAAAAAGTTAAGGGGAAAAATGGATATATTAAAAAACAAACAAAGCAAATTACATCTTGGGATGGCATGGTGTCCAGAAAAGAAAACAGTGATGAAGTGCAGGGTATTTTCTATTCCAGAGAAGTATTGCATGCTTTTACACACAGAGAGGGCTCCAACTAAGAAATTAAGCCCACAGATTCACACCAATTTTTTCCTGGTTAGTAGCAAGCCAAACATCATGAGGAAGCCATCAAAGAATCCTAGGAAAGCAGAGAGTCCAGAGCAGTCCCCAGCACCAGGGCTGCAGTAACCCACGTGGCACAGGTGCACCTGGCAGTTAAATCACTGTGCTTTGCCTAGGGAACTGATTCCAAACCTCAGATTATGGCAGATTATCCCCAGGGTCCTGGGGACCAGGTCCACCCTCTTGGAAATCCAGAGGATGAAGGGTGATGCAGCCTGAGGAAGAGGCTTCATGATCAGCTCCGTAAGCAGCTCCTTCCTTGTCTTCTGCAAGTTTCTTTAGCCATGGATTTGAGTTCATTTCTGATAGGCTGGAGTTTTCTGTGCAGCATGTTCAGCCATCATTACTGGCCAGGGCTCTGTTTTCATCTTAACACAGTCCAGGGAGGGCCTGAGGTCTGAATGTTCAACTAGGATGCTTCATCCCTTTGTGACAGGAAGAAATTGGGAGGCTTCATGTAAAATTTCTCCTGGAAGGTGATAAGTGACCATGCAACGTGTTTTCATTTGGGTAAAGCAGGAAGCCTGCCTCACACTTGTCACTTATTTTTTATGTGCTAGAAAAAAATCCTCCTTGTAATCATAGCAGAGGTTTCTTGTCTCACAAATCTTTCCTTTATGCTTCACTTAGTTTTATTCAGCTCCACAAATAAGACCCTGATCAATCTCTCTGCTCCCTACTTTCCAGGGTGCCCTGAAATATTCACAGCAGGTGTTCACAGCTGAGCATCTGCATTGTCCTTCATTACAGTTTGTGTAATGCTTTATATGCATCAGTAGTCCCTTTGATACATGACAGAAATGATAAACATCTCAGGAAGAAAATCTAAATGCCTTTTCACCAATCCACACCCTCCTAAAAACCTCACAAAGGATGATCCTTAGAGCTAGAACTGCACAAACATGAGAAGAAATCATCATCAAGCACAGTATGCACTGCTTCCTGCTGCATTCTGGGGGTTCTTTCAGGGTGTGAAGTGACTTCTGGAGAAAAAACCTTAATACTTTTGCTGGTCCCCATATGCACATTGTGTGGAGCTGGACTCCAGCTGCCTTCAAACTGAGAGCCCCAATCTACGGTCCCATCAGGCTGCCCTTTAAGCCACCTCTGTGCACCATAGCTGTTGAAAATATTCCTTAAACACATTTGACACATTTAAACATACATTTCATTTCAGCTGCCTTCAAAGAGTACTTCAGTAACACAATACATATAATCAAACATTTTTCTTTCTGCATGATTGACTATTACGTGCTTTAAGTGCAAGTTTGTTTTATTCTCATCTTTTTTTCCCGGTTCAAATTAAGGCTGATGTTTGAAAGCTATGGAAATGTATCATGTTTATACACTAATATTTTGCTGTCAGCTTTCCAAGTCACCTTCTGGACAAAAGAGATATTCCAGAATGGTCTGATGGGTGCATCATTAACAGAGGACTGATCACTCTTCCATCCCCTGTGTTCCCAGGCTGCAGTGCCCAACTATTTGATTTTCCATCTCCCTATCTCTGTCACAGGCCAAAAACCAGCTCCTCTCTGTGCTCCTACCGTGGCTTTGCAGAAGAGCAAATAAACCCCACTGGCTGTGTGAGTCTGACCATCCTGAAAGCCAGAGAAAGTCTTTAAGAGGCTGCAAAAGGAAAAGTTTGTCCCAGTTCTGGCTTCATCAGAACTGAGGTGAATGCCTCCTGCATGGGGGCAGTGGTTGAAGTGCAGCCCAGAAATGCTATTAGCTAGCTCTTCAAAACAGAATCATCTGTAGCTTCTTAATAATAGTTGTCACAGATGAAGCTCTGTGGTTTTTCTTTATGGCTTTTCGAAGAATGATAATTTTCTCTTTTCTAACAGTGGTATATTGGTGAAGTGAGAGTGGAAATTTATGCAAAACTCGTTAGTAATGATTCCATCACAATTCATGTTATTCATCCTCATTCATGCAGCCTTTTGTTCAGTCTCTCGATGCTCAGAGCAACACAATCGTGCATTTTATTTTCAACTTTGTAAATGATCTATTTTCTGAAAGTGCAGATGATCCATTTCTAAACATAAGCATCCCGTGTTGTAATCCCTTGATTGTATCTGCATGTGAACAATGCCATTCACTGGCTCCAAGCATATAACCAAAGATTTTCAACCTTAACACTGAATGTATTCTATGGCTAAGACTTACAAAGGTATTCAATTATATACAGTTATTTATTAAGTGGAGAACTAATTGAATGTCACTGCTAAAACACGGTGTCCCTGGATTTTAAATAGAAGTGTGAAGAATCCCAAGGGGCTGTTACCAAGGGAGTAAGAGTATGAGAGTAATGGTAATATAATCCAAAAAGAAACAGACTTCAGACTCTTGCCCAGAAAGCAGTAGGCTACTGTAAACTATTCCCTGCTTTAAGGCAATTGCTCTCAGTGCAGTGCTGGACAATTGATGCAGAAAGGGGGGCAGTGACCCCTGTTTTTTCCACAGAGTAACGGGGTTGGAGCATTCTGCTGAGAAGTGAAGGTCTGAACCGTGGCAGGCTAGAGAAGGGATGAAATTGGAATGAATCCCACATCCTCTGGGTGTAAAGAGCAGGCACCTCTCGTGTTTCTCTTGGGAAAGGAGGAACTGAGGCACCTGAACAGGTTGGGGTGGATTTGGGTCTGTGAAACCCAATCTGACATGGGCCCTGCCTTGCAGGCCAGAAAGAAAAGAAGATACCTAAACTGCAAAAAGAGAAGAATTTAAGGCACACCCATCCCTCAGTATTTTTCTTGGCTAGTTCCAACAGCTCCCAGCTCAGCCTCATTGTCTGCTCTGAATTCCTTTCTGAGGCATCTGGTTCTCCCATGGGCAGGGACCTCAGGCACCCAACCCCACCTCGAGCAGCCTGGTCGGGGTGCCAGGCAGGAGAAGTAATGAGCCTCACTATTGAATTATTGGTGATAATCCATTCCCCTTGCACATTTAAAGCCAACCACAAGCTAATCTCCTGCTGCTGCAGAAAACATCCCCAGACACTCACTAATAAACGGGTCACAAGCTGTACATGGCACTGTATAGATAATAAGAAGAAAAAAAAGCAAGAGAGATATGATCCCATCCATCTACTGGATGGTGTTTGGGGAGATAATAATGTAGACTTTGTAGCTGTGGAGTGCAGCATTAAAGATCTAAAAGAGGCTGCAGAAGTCATGCCTTAAAAAAGATGTGACCTGTAGATTGCAACCTGTGGGCTCTAATGTGTGGGACCACTTCAGAGAATGCTGCTGTCACAAGACTCTTGATGGGAGAGGAAAAAGGGGGAAGAAGAAAATCAGATTGCTGTTTGGTCCTCCCTCATAGCCTGTAACACTGAATAGTAAATTGCAATATTTGGATCAAGTGCTTCACCATCAGGCAAAGCAGAAGCAGTTTTAATTGCAATAGCATATGGTTTTACTGCCTGTTTTTATTGGTTTTGTTACAGCATAAATTATGGCTGCTTATCATTGTTTTGGTGTTATTTACATTATAAAACATTACGACTTTAATTAAATCCCTACATGTATTTAAAACAGTTGCCATCATGTAGTTCACTTACACTGATACACAGATTCCTAAAATTCGTGGTGGTTTTTTTTTGACTTAGCAAAGGAAATAACTGCAGTGCTGCAGGTATCAATAAAGCCAATTTGTTCCAGGCTCACTGAGCCCTTGCCAAGTACAGATGTCTTGGTACCAAAATACTGCACATCTGTGTAAATTCATTACCAGACAATTCTTGGGTATGACCCAGGCCAGGCTTACAGATGATGCCAGCAACCTTTAAATTTAAATCAATATTTTTAAACTCACATCCCAAGTTTTGAAGACCCATAAGAGAGCAACAGCTACTCCCTGGGGTTCAGAAGACTGTCCCAGAGCTACTCATCTCAGTATTTCACTTGTTCCCATTTTCCCTCGTGGTTGTGACCAGGTGGGCTGAGCAGACTGGAACACAAGATCAGCCTTTGGGTTGGGTCCCCTTGTTTCAGTAGCTGCACTGAAACATCCCTCAGCTGTTCCCTTCATGGCAAAATGCTCTTTTGCTCCTGTACCCCACAGTGTCTGGAAAATGTAGTTTTTTGGGGGTACTTAGTGTTGTAGTTCGTGCATAAATCTCTTTTTGTATCCCTATTATTTCTGAGTAAACCAAATATACTTATCTCTTCCAGCTTAGCAGTATAGCTGAGACCAAAATAAATATACAGGCTGAGTCTCCTTAGATTCCTATCTGTGAGTTATGATTGTGTTCAGTGAGCTTGTGGTTTGATACACTGATAGTTAAATGAAAAGATGACTGTCATTACTGCTAATTTACAGCTTCTGTGTTTGATCTGTCACATATTCTTTCAGCTATTAAGCACGGGGTGTTAGCTGGACAATTACCTCCAACTTTTTAGGCTGCAAATCCTAAAAAGAGGAGCTGCAAAATTAAAACATGATAAAAAGGTTTTGTGAGCAGGCCATGCTCCTCAGCCATCTCTGTTTGCAGAGAGCTGTGTTGGCAGGGGGGTGTTTGTTCACTGGGCTAGGGCTGAAAATCCACTGCCTAATTCTTTGGGATTTAACAAGGTTTTTCATCATACTAAAACTTAACAGCAAATGGTCAGTAAGTAATGAAGTTGCACCCAAGTCTGATCCTGGCTTTCTTGTAACTCATTCAAGTATTTCTAGAGGTAACAGTTAAAGAAATAAAAGCAATAATTCAATATTTTGGTTTTATATTACGTCTCTCCAGTGTGTTTACAAACACTAACTGAACCAAAACTGTTTGAAAACTCCATTTATGAACAGCTCACACAGCAACACTGGATGCAAAGAGAGGAGAGAGGTGAAGGAAAAGACTTCATGCAAAGACTCCATGTCTTGTGTTTCCCTACAGCTAATATTTCTGAGAAGGTTTGAAAGAAAAAGAAAATGAGTGTAGGGACAGTGCTTAAAAGTGGAGCATCATCTCACTTGATTTCGAATGGAACAGGGATGGGAAACATTGCTCAGGTTCCTGTTTAATCAGACTGAGTGCTTTTAATTAGCTGGAGCAGAAGATTGTGAATATTTCTATTTAAGTAAGTGTAGTGCTCAGAGAAATGCTTTCATCATAAGGAAATGATCCACTCACTTGGCATAAATTAAGAACTCATTATTGGTGTCTCTTAACGTAGGATGTCTTTTAGCATTGCATATTCAAAGCAGTAACAAGGAAGATGAGCCACCTGATAACTTCCAGCTTGCTTTTTTCTTTCTCTTCCTGTGTTTTTTTAAAGCTTGGCTAATAATTGAAGTATAATTAGAGAACTTTCCTAGGATCTGGATTTCTTTAATTGATTTAAGCATGATTACACAGAAGACTCACGTTGGTTGTGGGGGGTTTGAAATCCCACGAAGCTGTTGCTCCTATACTGTTATTTTTGAGCTGCTCATCAAGAATTAGAAATATCAGCACAAGACAGAGTATCATGTGGTACTGACATCGTTGAGGGTGTTACTGAGCTCATTTCAACTCTCAATTCCATGATATTCTCCTTTCTACAGCAGTTCTGTTGCAAAGTATCTTGTACATCTTCAAGTATGCAGCTAATGGCACTAGACTCCCTTTCTTTATCTGATAAAATCTATCTAGGACCAAACATTTATTATCCAAACTGAATTTTAGGAAAAGTCTTTTCAAAATGAAGCTTGGTATCATCCTAATGATGTTTGTGTTGCAATCAATTCTCTGTCAAAGACACAGAGAAGGGGAAAATGTGAATTTGTAAATATTTAGATTTTTACATTTAGAATATTTCCAAATTTCCCTGGACAAACTGTCTTCTATTGACTGAAAACATTTCTTTTTTTTCCTAATTGAATCCGTTTTAATGGATTGGATCCATTTTAATGCATTGAATCCCTTTTAATGCATTCATTTCAGTCAAACAAATGTTTTCCTAACACTTAAAATCTAGATTTATCATGCATCCAGGCCAGATTGACTTGAATAACTGCATTTCCTACCCATGCACCAAGGGGATCTGTGGGAAGTAACTCCTTAGCCCGTGCAGAGATACTCTCCCCACCCAGCTACACCAGGTCAGGGGATAAGGCTAGAGGAAGGAGTTTCATGATGGATTTAAGCCTATTTAAAGCCCTGATCCTGCTCTGAGTTCAGGTTGTCCTGAATTACACCCTTTATTCCTTTGGAATCCATGGGCTGCAAGACTCAAGACCAGCCTTTATTTCCCTTGTACCATGTAGAAATCTCTTGTCAGATGGTGTCAGGGTGTTACATCTTTTAAACATGAATTTAAACATGGTCTCTAGCAAAACATTTTAGCTCTCTGAGCTGGGGTAGCAGGTTTTTGGTTGTCTTCACTGCAGGTAGAGTCTGAAAATCCATGGCTATGTCTCTGAAGAGCTCAAAACTAACTGGGTGTCCTCCTGGGCATGCCCTACAAGGCACTTGACTCCCTGGGCTGGAGGGAATTCATGTGCTGTCACCATTTCCACAGCCTGACTTTGAAGATTAGAGCAACACATGCCCATTTGGGTTGCTAATTAGGCAGTGATTAAAGAGCCTTCTTGAGCCATGACCTAATAGTCTAATTTGGGAAGTGCTGGGCAGCCACACCTCGGCCTCCAAGGTATTTGTGAGGTCTTCACATAAAAATGTCTAATATAGTTACTCCAAACTGTCTTAAAGGAGAGATTGGTTTGGTAGCCTGAGCCTGAACGTGCTTTTAATGGCAGCTCGTGTATTTCTCAGCATTCCTGAAGCATATTTTTGGAAAGCTGAATAATTTGCTCTTGCTAGTTGTTGGTTTAATTGCAGCCTGGAATTCTGTAACTTAAAAACCCATCTTTTGCCTGTCTTTGAGGTGTGCTCCATTTTGGGGGAGGGAATTTTCCTCACTAGAAATTGCTGTTACCAATGGAGACCGTAGCAAACTGTCATACAACTAGTTCCAGTTCAACTAGATTGGACTCACATAATGGTATTAGGTTTTTTAGCCAGTGATGCTGAAGGAGAATACATCACCATCTTATTCTGCTGTAATGCAGAAACTCATTGAATTACATGATGCTTGAGTGGATTCCTGGATTTTTTAACATGAAAAATTTCTGCATGCAAAATAAGTAGGATATGTACACTGTAGAGCTTAAAATACTTAAGAGGTTTCAGTCTGAAATCAATTGGAGGTACTTGTGATTTTTTTCTGTCTCTTGGTTGGCTTGTATGAAAGTGATAGAAGCCTGAAATTAATATTTATGGAAATTAATATTTATTTTCCAACTGCTTTTTTCTTTTGCATTCCCTTCTTCCCTTGCAGCTCCTCTTTCTAAAGGCATGTAAATTTGCAGAGCTTTCCTGTTTACCTCTTCTTGGTGTTGTCCTCACTTGCAACAGCCCCTTTTCCAGCCAGAGAAACAGTTCTGTACCCCCTCTACTGGCAAGTGTCCTTGTGCATACAACTAAACCAAACCCAAAACTGTTTGTGAAGTCTCCTTTTTATTGGAATCACTACAGACTTCTTTCCACTGGGATAGATGGTGAATGTTTTTAATCTCAAAGAGGAAAATCCAAATCCCAAAATATGTCCCAAACACTATAGAGTTGCCAACAGGAGAAATCCCCCACGCCTGCCACAACAGGTTTTGCACAAGAAATTCTGCTTTTTTATCACCCAGGTTTCACATTGCAGCCTGTAACACAGGAGGAAGCTCGTGCAGACCTGAGCTCTTTATTGCACACCTTTATTTTGCCTGTAGATCAAGGCAGAAAGTCCTGGGTACAGTAATTTCTGAAGCCTGAGGTCTGAAAAAGCCTTCCTCCATATGGGTGGAATTTGGGTGCAATAAGGAAATGAGCTGAGTTTACATGACTGACTGGGATGTAACTAAATATTTCTCATAGTCAGTGTTTTGTGCTTCTTATTTTAGACAGCTGATAGGCAATGGCTGACCACAAACATCAGATTGTATTAGCACAGGAAAAGAATATCAAGCTTTTTATATACCTTGCATTTCAGGGTATGAATTCCCAAGTAGTATGAAGGGAGTCCAGAGTTTGATGACTTTTGGCACAGCAAATACCGGTGGCATGAACCCTCAGCAGATTCAGAGCGTGTTTCAGCGTTGAGCTCTCAGAGGTTTCCTTTGATGCAGATTGTCAATTTGAAGGCAAAATATGAGCTCTTATTTAAACACTCTAAGTGGAAAATCTCTAGCAGAACTGCAGGAGAGGATAGTGGTTTAAAAGCAGAGGATATTTGGGAAGTCAGTGACTTGGCAGCGTTCCTTTCACAGGGTTGGGACCGTGAGACTCCCATCCAAAAAGCATCAGACTGCAGAGTCAGGACTCATCAGCTCTCCCAGCTGCCTTTCCTGGATTTGGCATGGCTGTGTGGGTATGTGACAGACTCACTGCCTTTCAGGTGCGAGGTTTCTGTGCTTTACATTTTCAAACATACTGCATTTCTAATCAATGCTGCGTGTCATTTGCCGGCTGGAAATTGACTTTGACTCTATGTTAAAGAAGGGGAAGGGCCGTGAGCTGGTTTTTGGCACACTAGCACAGCCAGGGACAAGCAAAGTCAGGGAGAAGAATGAACTGAGTGGCTTCTTGCTCCACAGAATTATTAGTCAGGACAAGAAGATTGTATTTGTCAACTCCTCTGTGTATGTGACAAATGCTGAACACATTTAGTCAGCAAATCCCCATTTTCAGCCAATAGGGAGCTCCAGCTGCTGATGCCTGTCAGCAAACACAATCCAGTGCAGAGGGAACGTGAAATATTAAATAAAATCAGGTGCATCTCCTTCTAAAGTATTTGATTTTTGCTGAAAAGGTAGTGTCACAACATGTGCTTGGTGGCCAGTCCTCTCCCTCTCAGAGGTGGCACCAATGTAGTGAAGCCCATTAGCTTCAGAAAGAAAAAATCAGGGTAGAATCAACAACTTCCCTGAAAAGGACTTGTAGGTTCCATCTGTTCTGAAGTGATAACATGTAAAGAAGGTACAAAACAGTTGTAGTAATTTTAGAAGCAATAGATGGGAGAAATTCTCTATATGCTGTTTGTTTTTACCTATCAGGGGATGTCTGTTGTAGGATAGGAGACAGTTGTGTTTCTTAATTGCACTATTCAAATGGGAGAAAGATTTTTCTTTTTCCTATGACACTGCCACTGTGACATGGTTCTGGGTCACTCTCTGATAAGGAAGTTTGGTGTGAAGTACTTTAACAAAGCCAAGTTTTAATTTCAAATGCTAAAAGAGCCAATTTTGGCTGTATATTTGACTATTCTTATTTTTGATGTTTGGCCTTGGGCACTCGTGGGGCTAGCATAACAACCACACTTCACCCCTCACCCCCCACAACCCTCAAAAGATTATTATACATATATGAGCGTGTAAATAAATTTTCTCCATTAGGAAGTAATTTTAAACCACAGGGCAAGAATATTTTGGTGAATTTCCCTGCAACTGCCTGAATGTGGAGTAAGAGGTACAAGGGCACTTCTACTCACGATGATTACAAGGATAATAAAGTGTCAGTTGAAGCCTCAAACCACTTGAAATGGATCGAATTCATTAGTAGTGTGTTAAACTGAGAGCTGTATTTTGGTATTGAAATGTACACTAGGTATCTAACAAGTCTGCCAGTGCCATATGTAATAACTAATGTTTTAGAGCCCACAGATTAAAATTACTTGTGGCTAATATGGGGAAACAGAGATGAAAAGGGATGAATTTTTTTTTTTTTGGGCAAAAGATATGTCAAAAACTTTTAATTAAGGTTGTTGGGAAATCCTCATTAGCCAGAATTGATAACCATAAATCGAAATTGTGGCAGGGCCACCTAAGCTGTGCTAATTAAGACAGCACTAGGAGAGCAGTAGCTGTTGGTGTTGCTAACACTGCTTCCTTCCTTTGAAAACAAAACAAAGAAATGTTTGTAAACGACTTTTCCTTCACTGTTGGGAAATATGATGGCTGTGTGTTCAAACACGGTGGTGGGAGTCACATCTGAGGAGGCAGCTGGCCACGCACATTTGCAAACACCTTTTATTCACACAAGCCCTGTTTTGCCAGGATCTTGGTTTCCTGATTTTCAACAACAACAACAAAAAGTGTATTTCTTTAATCCAGATTTTTTTTTAGGAGGAAGTGGCTAGGGGGGCAGGGGTTGGTTTCTGAAGTGGAGTTTTAGATATAGTTTTTCTGTGTTTAGTTGAGTTTTGTTGTGGTAGAGCAGCAAGCCAGGGCACTGGACTGTTGGAAATAAATAACAGAAAGTTAACCTTGAAGTCAGAATGATCATTTTCTCTTTAAGTTTTCTATTTCATTTTCTTGTGTCTAGCTCAATTTTTACCTCTGAAAATATTCACCTAAGTGTTCCTTTTTTTTAATTATAGTAAGATTTGAGTCCTGAACCCAACAATAATCCCTATTATTCATGATAAAAACTTGCAAATAGGCGTAAAAATGCAAAAGAAAATAGAAATATCCTTTAAATAGAGATGATTACCTTGTGAAGGAACATAAGCCAAAAATGTAATCAATCTAGTTTAGTCAAACAAGTGAATAGACTTCCCAAATGACTGCACTGTCTTTCTACAGACCAGAAGTGACATTTCTCTGCTGAATGCCAGAGGACTGTGTTGAGACTGCTCTGCACAGGGTCACATCACCACAGGAGTCCTAGGAATGGAAGTCGACCACAAAGTTTGGTTCTTTGCCTGATGCCAAAGCATTGGTGAGATGCAAAACCTTAGAGCAAAGCTTGGTAGCTGTGGGCTCAGCTCTCCACCCTCTGCTTTTTGGTTTTGGAAGGGTTGGGATGGTGGTTTTTGGTGGTCTGAGGGTAGGGTTTTAGAGTACGTTTCCTACCATGACAAAGTGAAAAGAGCTCAAAGTAGGTCAACAGAAATTTGAATGTACAATTGCAAAAGCAAGACTTTTTCTTTTTTAACAAGATTCACTAAAAATAGGAGATTTGAAAATGGCAAGTGCAGCCACATGCACATTTCATGTGCTTACAAGTGGCTTCTAAGTGCTCTTCTTTGTGCATTTCAATGGGTTGAAGTCAGTGGGAGTTTTATCACTGGCATCACTGAACACACCAGATCAACTGGAGTGCATCCCAGGAAAGCTGACTGTCCCTCAGCTCCTCTGCTTTGGGGCTGAATACACCTAGTTTGGTAAAGAATCATGGTGTGGTATCTTTAGGGTTATTTCAGTGACATATCCTATGAGGGATAGTGCATTAAACACTCTTAAGTTGGCTGTTTCATCGTGTACACCACATCTGGGGGGAATTCAGGGTCAGTTGTGCACCCTGTGCTATCTCTGTTACCCAACAGTGTCTCTTGACATGAATTAAAACTTGGGAAATTTCAGTATTCAAACACTTTCCCTGCCATTTGCTGCTTTTCCTAGGGAAGTTGGTTGGCGTGGCTGAGTGCTGTTGGGTGGGTGAGAGTGGTGCTCTCCAGAGCACACATCCACTCCTCCATATGCTATACATTTAGCTTTAAATACAGCATTTATTTATTTCAGGGGAGCTGCACTAACTTGATAGAGTTGCCTGGGGGGAGAGAGAAATGCTTTCATGCAAAGATTGTCACAGGCCATGGAGTGATAGCTGGAAGTAGCTGACCTTATTAAGCAAAGTTCCTGGAGATGTTTACATGTCTATGTAGATGTAAAATAGCCTTTCTTCAGTCCTGGCTTTCTTTTTTTCTCCCTTCTTCTCTTAGTTCTGTGTTTCATGTTCAAATGGGCATTGTTTATTTGAGAGTTCTGTCTAAAAAAAAAGATTGAGAGCAAGGACTAAAACCCATTTATGTTACTCATGGTTAGCTTGTTTATTTTCAGTGTGTTTACTTGAACAAGTCAAACAAAACTAGATTTAATTCCAAGTCCTTTTACTAACTGGCAGTGAAGAGTACTCATTGACCATAATATCTTAGCTGAGTACTAGATGTCATCTGTAAATGATACACATTTTTTAGTCATTAAGTCACATTAAGTAGTACTAAGTTTTGCCCTCAGCATAAGTAGTCTCTTGCAATTGCATCTGTCTCTTCAGTATGCAGAGAACATGAAAGAAGATTGTGTTTTACCCTATTATCTAAGAAATTGCAAAGCTATGAAAAACAGATTACCATTAATAAACTAGATCTTCAAACAGCTATGCATGCCATTGTGAGGAAACAGCTGCTCTCGCAGAGTATACAATTGGCAGGTACATTCATTTAAAAATATTATTTTGAAGGCATCAAAACCAGTAAAAGTGCAGAAACTTTGATGTGAATATAGATACACACTGTTGTGAGCCAATATGATCTGACAGAGGAACACTTCTTCCTCTTAATACATAAAGTGGTATATAAATCTTTTTCAGCCAGCTAGATTTCTGCTAAGCTATCACGAGCAGTACAGGTGAGCCACTGCTGATTTCGATGCGATCCAAGTTATTTAAACAGTAATATGACTTGAAATATATCCACTGTGACTTCCCTCTGCACTGGGAAAAAAAGACAGGATCATTTTCTGTTTAAACTATTACACCCCGTGCAGTGTTTGTGAAGAGTATCTAACTGACTGTCACAGTGATTAGTCCAGGTACATTGCTAATTAACCTGTGAATAACCAGTACAGACAGGCAGCTGCCTGGCCTGTGTTCCCAGAGCAGTCTGAGAACCTCAACCCAGATCTACACATGCACCAAAAGAGTGTTTCCTCCTTCCAGTCTGAGCTGCCAGTGAGGCTGCAACCAGTGATTATATCCTTTTGTCCAGTAAGAAATGGATTTGTAAAAATCTATTCATTAGATGCAGACCCTAAAGAGCACCCACAAGTACAAACAATTTGGACAGAACCCATCTAGACTAGCACTGAACCAGAGATGACAGGATGAATATTTCTATAGCTCATAGCCATTGGCACCAGCTATTTGCTTTCAATATGCAAAACTTAAACAAGCCTGATTAGAATAATAAAGATAAGCAGTAACACATGATTAAGATAAATACCATAACTCTACTGTTCATAGGTTAAGCTACATGCTATTTTTGCATAGCAGATTTCAACATGACTAGTGTAGTGTCCTGTGGTTCTCCTTGTGGTGGGAGCTGACTCAAAGGCTGGTCATTTATCACTTATTGCACATGACCAGTCATATTACAAGTGAATAAACAATGATTAGTGAAGGTATCACCAACAACTGAGCCAGGGAGACGAGCTGGAACTGAAAGTGGGAAAAAAAAAGAACACAAATGTGATTTTCATCATAGGAGAAACATCTGTGTAAGGATTGCAAGTTGTTGTTGCCAAGGAAATTCTAATTGCAGCTTCAACTGTTGTTGCTATTATATCTTGGTGTTGGAACCATATGCTGTGGTGATAAAAAAAAAAGAGGTCTTATAGACGTGGAGTTTAATTCTTCTATGACAGAGCTGTTGACTACAACTTACAGATTAGAGTGCTGGGTTGCCCCTACTCATTAGAAAATTGATTTCTCATTAGACACAGCATTATTTCTAGAGGCCTACCAAGGCCTGCCGAGGTCTACCAAGGCCTACCGAGGCCTACCTCGACTGTGAGGTCTACAGCACTGAAACCTTGAGAGGGATTTTAGGAAGCTCTTGAGCTCCCCAACTCCAGCTCTAAGGTGAAGACCTTTCACAAACAGGTACCTGCACACTGGTTTTTTGCCTTCCCACCCTGAGAAGACAGGCTGAAGTCTTCTCCTTCTAGCTGTATGCTTTCATTATGGTTTTCAAATGACAAACAAGCTCTTTCTTTTCTTGTACCAATTCTGCCATCATAGTTCCCAGGACCACTTTCCATCCTAGTGCTTTTGAATAAAGCAAGGGATGAAACTATTTATAAGGAAGGGTTTTCTAATCTGGGAGCATCCTGAGAGTATACTGAGAAAAATGTAGCCTCAGGTGTCCCAAATAATCTCACTTTTACTGAAACCACATTGGAATGACCTTGTTCTTACAGTGAAGTCTGTGGCATACCCAGTTTCTTGGACTTTTGAAACAAATTCACTTGGTAACTCCAGATCTGACTTTGAGAGGGTTTCTAGCAACCTCAGCAGGGAAAGCTCAGTCCTACATAAGCCCCTTTGTAACAGTCCTGGTTGGAATGAGAACTGAACAAATTCTGTTCTTAGCCCCAGAGACTCTTCCAAAAGGTACCAGGAGAAAATTATCCCGATAGAAAAATGACAATTTTGTTTATATTTTATTTTCTGTTTATCCTGTCATGGATCCAGATAAGTCCCCCCACCCTGGGGAAAGGGCCTATTAAAGAGTCTTAACAATATTCTAATGAAGTAGAAGAAATCACATTACCAGGTCCCAGTCTCACATAAACACTCCCCAAGAATCTCCCAGATGCCTGTTTATTTGGACTAGTCAGTCAGGTGGTGTAAATTGCTCAGTCCTCACAGACACTGCCAAGAAAATTGCCTATAAATGGTGTTTTTTTCTGTTAAGTCTGAATGTGGCCTGCAATGGGGGCAATGAGTCTCATTCAAGAGTTGAGATTTGTTAAGGTTCCTTTCACCTTGGTTCTGTGGCTGCTCTCCATATCTCAGTTAGGAGAATAATTTCAAATGAAGAACTAATGTTATGAAAATGTGTCCATTTGCTGGTAATTTCCAAGTGTGTTTTCTTCTGTTTACCAGAGATCTGGAGAAGCAAGACAGCCTCTTAACTAAATTGACTAAATAAAATGAATCTGCTTTTGAAGTATATGGTTTTCAGAATCAAATTTCCTTTTTCTGTGCCTGTTGGCTTTATGGGCTTGTTTACTAAGGAGGAAATTACTTGTTTTATAATGTGTTTAACATCATGTTAGTTAATCTGTGCCATAACACAGAGTTGTTTCCTTGTGTAAGCAAGCATTTCGTGTGTAAACATGTGTGAATCTCTCCCTGAAATGAGGGGATTTTGTATTCAAACCCGGTCCTCTGTTTACAGGGTAGACAGAAGAGCAGACTTGTTGGTTACACAGCAGTGCTGTGTGTTTGAGATCCCTCTCTCTGTAAATACTAACTCCTTTACATTTTCTTCTCATTGCTTTCCCTGCTTCATATCTTGAGACAGATTTACAACCAGCTTGTGCAGAAACTCAAGTTTCTAAAACATCACAAAAGGAAACCTCAGAATTGGGCACCTTCAGAAAAAAAACCCAAGTCTACAGAATTATTCTTGTTGCATGTTTCAGTTTCCAGGTTCCTGTTTAGACAACTGCCTGCAGATGGATTGAAGGTGACAGGCTGGAGCAAATGCAGCTGCTTTATAGGCAGTTGGATAAATCATTTCCAAGCAGGGGAAAGATGCAGTGACTGGTGGTTACACAGAAAACCATCTTTCTGAGGAACATAGAATATGCAGTCATTGAAAACTATTATGCCTTGCTTAAAGTATTCATAATTATCAGAAAATGTGTGTACATCTATTGGAAATAATCCTCTATACATCATTCTCAGTGACTAAAATGCCTGAGTGCTGCAGAGTATCTTTACACTCATATTTCTTAGCTACTGTAGAGATAAGAGTTATAAAAATGTCTAACATGAAATCATCAGAAAGCGAAGGAGACGTTAGTTGAAGTTCAGCTGATCCATTCACTGCTAATAATATTGCATATGGTTTATTGGATATTTTGGTTTTCATCATTTCTGATGAAGAGCAGGAGTTGGGAATCACTTTTCTCTAAGTGGTCAAACAGACACATCCAAAAGGTGGCAAAGCCAAATTGCTGACAAGTCTCTCTAGTCTGAGCTGCTCTGCTTTAGCCCTGACTCTCCCCAGCATCACCTCTAAGGTTTCCACAGAAGCTCAAAAGTAAATGTTGCTTTAAAGAATGCTTTCTTCCCTGCTGCACCTCTTAAATCTTCCATCTGCCAGGGCCTTTCTGTGCTATCTGTCCACACTCAGGCACCTCATCCTTTTCAATTAGATTAGAATGTAAAATACAGTGCCTGGTGGTGCCACCCCACTGCTGTGTGTCATGTTTTCTGGTTAACTCAGAAAAGAGAAAATGGCAAGTTACAGCTGTTGTGGGCCAGGGGAAATGTTGTGAAATTAAAAAGTTATGTTTTGAAAAAGAAATTGCAATCCTGGGGGGGGGAAAAAAACCCAACAATAGAAAAACACCTCACCTCAAGGAAAAGCAAATTAGGAACAACATGAAAATAATATTACTTGTCAAGTTGCTAGGTTGGAGGTCACATTAAAAGGTCCCAGGATAGGCTGTTCTCTCTCTTTTTTTTTTTTTGGTGCTTTTCATTACTAGTTACTTGTGTTTTCCTCTTTTGCTAAAATATGGCTACAAATCATGCTTGGTCTAATTTACCACAGAGGGAAACCATGCTGACATATATTTTATCTCATTTAAACTATCCAGTCGGTTCCTGGTGCTAGGAAAGAGCTGGAACCACAGTAAGTAGTATTACTTCAAAAGAAAGGGAAACAAAAGATCTGGCAAAAGGGAATTGAACCCATAGATCTGGAATAGGAGGCAAATGGTTGTTTCTGGAGCTGAGCAAGGCAAGTCTCCTGTGAAGGGTTTTCTGTCACGTCGTTCAGCTGAACAAAGCAGAGAATACTTGACAAAATTGCCATTTGAAAACCCTCATTGTGAATCCTCAGCATGCTGTGATCATACACTGTGTAATGGTGTTTGCAGGGAAGAAATTGCTGTAGATGCTCTAATATAAATAACTGGTTTGTGCATTAAGAAGCAGTTCTCTTCACCATCATTTCTGTCTCAGGAACACTCTGAAAACAGGACTTTAGAGAATAAAAGCATCAAAGCACTCTGTGAATAACACCAGTCTGCTGAAGTGCTGGGATACTTTTCATAGTTTTCAGTAGTATTAGTTAGAAGTGAATAATAAATCAACTAAGTGATACTCACTCAGATCTTAATCTATTTGTTATTTTTACTGTCACTAAAAATTACTAATTTTAAGCACCACTTGACTTCAGCCAGTGATTCTTTTCTGGCTGCAGTGACAGGAGGGCAGAGGAAGTTAATGAGAAGGAAATAAAGGAGGATTTGTCTCACTTTCAGCACACTGCCCTGGGGTGCTCTCAGTTTGCTGCAGGAAGGAAACCCCGGAGTTAAAATGCATTTTGCTTTGGGTGACAAATGGACCTCTAGAAACACCTTGGTACTGAAAAACTGCTGCTCTGCATTGCCTTCACTCCCTCTGTCAGCATAAGGCAGCTCCCTGGGACCAGCTTTCCTAGGGACTCTTCCAGTCACATTTACCACAAACATACTGGTTCCAAAGTGTGGATGGCAATGGAAACTGGTTTCAATAAAAAGCACTTGATAACAGCAGGATATAACCACTCTGGGGGAATTGTAGCATGAGTTTAGAAAAATATCTTCATATCCTCCTTCTGCTGGGCTAAAAGTACTTTTTTTATGAAAAAAAATACAAGTTTCTTATGGAAACATGGTCTCAATCAGAACACTGGAAGAACAGGGTGAAAGTCTGATGCAGATTTTGCAGCTCCACTCTCTCCCTGTAATGGAAACTCAACTGGTAGTAGTAAGGGATTTTCTGAAGTGCCTCATTCTGCCACAGCCTGAGTGACAAGTGGCCCAGTCACTGCACCTCCAGTTGCCATTAGGATTAATTATGTCTAATGAAAGATACCCACCCAAAACTGTGCTGGCTTCACCTAACTGCGTTCATATTCCAACACTTGTAAGGCAGAAATTCCCAGCAGTGTTGCAGGGTGACCAGAAACACTGGGTCTAGCAGAGACTCCAAGTTGGGAGTTAGATCATGGAAAGACAAGATTTCCACTGTGTAAAGTTTCTATTTCAAATTAAATGAACAAGTCTTAAAGCACAGCTAGATAGTTAATTTTCATAGAGTGATTCAGATGTCTTGGGCCTCACTGAAGAATTTCTACTTCTGGCCTATGTAATAATAAGAAGAACCATGAGCATCTTCAAGTATTTTGATAATGACACCATCTAGATGAAGGAATTGAGATGATAATTTAAAGAAATTAATAAAACCAAAAAGATTTTAGGAGTTTGCAGCAGATTTTCAGGGAAACAAGAAAAGATTCAAAAAGGTACAAATCTGGGGAGGGTTTCTTATTGCTGAGAGTTCCACTCATCAATATTACAGACAAATTAAACACTTAATCTCCAATTCTACTCGACATGCTGGAATGGCTTATCTTGGAAGGGACTCAGAGAGGATGCAATCCAGCCTCCCTGCCACGGGCAGAGCCACCTCTCTGCCAGACAGTCCTGAAGGGCTCTTTTCTTTCGTTGCTCTTTGATTTGACTGGGTGGAGAGCAGCCTGTGAATGCCTAGCAGAGGTGTGATTGCCACGGGCAGTCCCAGTGCTCCCTGCTCTCTCCCTGCTTTTGTTTGGCAGGAGTGTGCAAATTCAGACAAATGAACTGAAATTCACCCAGTCCAGAAGAATCTCTCAGTTTCTTTCTGAGGATTGGGAAGGCTTCCCAGGCATCACTTTCCTGTTGTCTTTGGCCTGATCACTTCCCACCACACACCATTAGTGTGTCAGAACCAGCAGGCAATTGGAGTTACAATTCCTTTTCCTGCTCCTCTGTTCTGTGCCATAGGCTTGCTTTTCCTTTTTTTTTTTTTTTCCCTTGCTTTTCCCAATTACACTTTAATTGTGGATACCAGTAAGGTTCAGAGAGCAAAACCAGGAGTGGAGTCATTGAATTAATCCTTATTTTCTACAGTGTAAGGTTATTCTACTTCCAGATTCTGGGGAAGCAGGGGATCTCTCATAAAAAATATATTAGAATAGAAAATAATAATTCTAAAGTTAATAATTTTGACTAATTTATTCCATACAACCTTGGGATACTGTTATATCTTGAATTTCTGTTTTGTTTGGGTTTGTTTTGAGCCATCCTCAGGAAGTTGAATGAATTTAATACAAATCACAGCTTTAATAAATTGAAAAATCAGCTGTATTTTTATAACTCCTCCAGATAGGTTTTTGTCTGGTGTCTCTCACAGATGCTGCAGTTTTCATGCAACACTCTATGACATCATTTTAATTTAATATTTCAGGGTACTGTGAAAGCAGGGAAAGCTCAGTGTTTGTAATGGATTGCACTGGACAAGCAGTTTTTAGCAGCACTGCTTTCAAGCGACTGCCTGCCTAGAACACATTGAGGCAATAGAAACTACTCCGTGGTTAAGCATATTTAAAGCACAATAAATTCAGTTACAGCAGCATTTAAAGCATTTTGCTGCTAACTGCCACTGACACGCATACATTGCACCTGCAAGGACCCGTGTGGGGAGCAGCGGCAGAGCTAAAATGTGAAAATAAAAAAGGAAAATAAAAATAGAAAGGAGATCCTGTCACCTGGATTCCGTGGTGGAAGCAGGAGGAGGCTGGCTCTGCCAGCGAGCAAGCCCCGGAGCAGGCACACAAAGGCACTGTTCTGCAGTGCCTCAGCTGCAGGGGACAGGTGAGAGCAGAGGGCTGGCTCTGGCCAAGCCAG
>JAOEGS010020647.1:24344-54690 GCA_025447755.1 Corythornis vintsioides
CACACAAAGGCACTGTTCTGCAGTGCCTCAGCTGCAGGGGACAGGTGAGAGCAGAGGGCTGGCTCTGGCCAAGCCAGTGATCACTTCAGCTCTCCAGGGGCTCTCTGCTCAGCTGCAGCTCTGCCTCCTGCCCTGCAAATCCCAGCGGTGGCAAAGCCCCAGCTCCGGAGCCACGCTGCCTGCTCCTCTCTGGGCTCCTTGGTTGCCTCATCCTGCAGCTTCCTAGGGCTTCAGCATCAGGGCTCAACCATCCGACAGCAGATCTGTCCTCCCAACCACCTTATCCCTCGGCTGGAGCCACAACGCCCGGAGCTGCCCCAGCCACAGGGAGCTGTGCCCGGGAGGAGTGATGCAGCAGCAGGTCAGTCGCTGAGCACGGCTGTGCTCTGGCCTTGGGTCAGCTGAGTTGGAGGCAGATTTAGGCTGCCCTTTGCTGAGCAGGTGCACGTCTGAATCTGTCCTTGCAGGGAGAACAGCACTTCAGGCACTGAGATGTTTGCTTTGCTTTCCTTGAGAGCTGCGGGTCGCTCGCCAGTAATGGGAATAGAGTTGGACTATGAATCATGCTGAATGTAAAATATTTGGGCTGCAGTGTGCTGGGAGGAGATCCACGGAGAGAGAAGGGCAGTGAAATCCTCCTGGATTACAAACCTTCTAGAGTAAGGCTCTGGCTGAGGTCTGGCACAGAAGGGGATTTTCTCTGCTCAGGACCGATGAGTCGCCAGCCCAAATGTAGAGAAATAAAAGGCCTTACAGTGAGGAAAGGAGGGAAATAAAGATAATACACCTGTCAAACTGTCTGTTATTCATGTGCAAGAGAAAAAACCCTGTGCTTGTGCACGCTGTGGCTCTTCAGAGCAGCTGTTTGTGCACGTGGCTGGGTGTTTCCATTGGCTGCCAGCGAGCACTCTAACAGCCACATCAATAACAGCAGCCTTCCCACACCCCATGCAATTCCAGCTATTCTTCAAATTAATAATCATACTTAATAAAGCTGCTTCGCTCGTTTGCAAAGAGAACCTTCAATTAATGGCAATCAGCATCCTCAGAATGGGATCGGGTTGGGCTGGTAGCTGGACGTGCCCAAACAGTTCAACTGGCAGATGGAGCATTTGCCAGCTATTCTAATTAGTGCCTGCTCATTTCAAATGTTAATGCAATTAAATAAATAGGCACAACAAATACAAATACTATATGATAGGAAAACGTGACTATCAGAGAGAGTTCTGATCACAAAAGGGAGACTTGCTCAAACCCAAGAAGGGCCCAACCATCCCCTCCTGAATAAATAAGGTCTAAAAAACCAGGGCTGGCTTTTGTTCCTTGCTGCTTCCAACCATTTCTCTGGGATCAACATTCATGTCCCTTCCATTTTAACCTGCTGGCATCAACTGAGTCGTTGCTTCTCCAAGTATTAGAAGGGATTTCTGCAGAAAATAGGGAAGCATTTCCCTCACAAAGTATCTTATTTTCCATCTAAGATTTAGACTGGCCCTGTTTCCTGCCTTTTCTAGTTGATTTTTATTTTTCTATTGTATTTTTTAAGGGTTTAACTTTCTGTGACCTTTGTATCCCATAGCAGTGATGTAGGAACACATGCATTTGGGCTTCTGAAGAGTTCAATTAGCCCCTTAATGCCTAGTTCAGTCACAATTAAACCTTCCCTGTTGACTCAGGATTGGTCTTTCCAAAGGCAGCAGAGATGGTTTTAATTATTCATTCTCTGGTTTGTTTCTTACAGCAGTCTCAGCTGTGCTTTATTATTCAAAGGTTAATGCAAACTGAGAACTGGGTAAATTAAATTTGTTTGGCAGCTAGCAACCTGATGTATTATAGACACTGTGAAATATGGATGGCAACACTTCTGCTATTGTGACACTTAAAAAAAAACAGGTTTAATCTTTAAAACTATTGTAGTTGTGTTACTGTGGCTGCCAGAAAATGATCATTCCACAGCGTTGCAGTCCCAGTAACCCATTTTGATTAGGAAAGCACATAGTTCAGAAAGCCAAGGAGCATTCACAGCTCTTAGGCAAACTGATGTAGGTACCATGACTAATGAAGTTGCAGCACCCAGGACCAAGTCACGCCGTTGTACTCAGGGAATCCTGCAGTCAGAAGTTTTAATGAAGGGAGCCCAAGGAATTTCAGGTGAAAGAGAGGTTGATTAACTTGCAGTGAACAAAATGAATAGCTGAGCAGTGAACATGACATGATGCCGTGGAATAATGGTGTGCCTTGGGTACACTGGGAAGCCTGGAGCATAGCCAAGAGCTTTCATCTGTTCCACACACAGGGTTATTTCACAAACCCCTGCATGCTGTGGAAATCTTTACTGCAAGTAGAATTGTTTTGCAAGAAACACATCACTTATTTGAACCATCTACCAGCTCTGCTCTCCTCTGAAAATCACCAAACAGTCACTAGATAGCAACTAGTCACCAGCTGATCCCAGTAAAAACTCAGGTCCTGTATCAGTGACTGGCATCAGCAGACTGTGAACTGGAAAGCAGTCTTTATAGATTCATAGAATGGCTTGGAAGGGAACTGGTTTGGAAGGTAATTGGTTTAGGTTTGGAATGGAATTGGTTTATGTTTGGAGTGGAACTGGTTTGCGTTTGGAGTGGAATTGGTTTGGGTTTGGAGTGGAATTGGTTTGGGTTTGGAGTGGAATTGGTTTGGGTTTGGAATGGAATTGGTTTGGGTTTGGAGTGGAACTGGTTTGGGTTTGGTTCATCTTTAGAGGCCATCCTGAGTCAAACATGTAGTTCTCTGGACAGTTGGATGGAAGGAGGCTGGGCTGGATTTTGGAAGAGTTGTGTTCAAGTATTTCTATTGGTTTTCAATTGGATTTGGTCAGGAATTGACCATATGGGTGTGAGATTTGTTTTCAATTTTGGATGATGTTTTCTACATTTTAAATATCCTTTCAGTACTATGTTTATAAACAAGGACTTGGAATTCATGTAATCAGTTTAACCCACTTCTTGTGTGTAATATTAAGGTGGGGTAAGGACTGCAGAGGAAAGCAGCCTCCTGTAGCACTGACTGGAGACCTTAGGTGTTAGTAACTGAGCAAGAGCAGCTGCAGAGTTGTGTGTGCACTGCTCAGTCTTTACTACAGCTTGTGCTGGATAATAATCAGTGTAATTACTGCTGCTACTGGATGAGGAGGTAGGTGAAACAAGATGGCTTGTGAGGCAAGACAGTGTCAAGGCACCTCAGCAAAATCTCTGTGTCTTTGCACTGAAAATACTTCACATTTGCCCACTAAAATATTTGAGATAAGCCAGTGGGGAATTTTTCTGTGCTTATTTGAATAATAATTTGTAATATGAGTGTAATAATTCTTCCTGGCTGCATGCATCACTTCAGGACACCACTGACATGTTTTATCCAGGGCTAAATGAACGTGATAGACAATTTCAACTCGCAGTGTTGATGCAAAATCAGCAGAGCTACCAGCAGAGTGTAACTGATGCACTATCTTCTGGATGTATGTGGTTATTCTGTTCTATTTTTGTTTTCTGTTTTAGTGCTGGACCCAAAGGAGACAACATTTATGAATGGAGGTCAACTATACTGGGGCCTCCAGGGTCTGTATATGAAGGTGGAGTTTTCTTCCTTGACATTACATTTTCACCGGATTATCCTTTTAAACCACCTAAGGTTAGTAGGAGGATATTGAAAGTCTGATAGGAGTCCTCTCCTGATGGTGTTTTTTGTATGTGTATGCTGCTGTATCATTGGAGGATGAAATGTACAACTTTCAAGGCAATGATGAGCATTTCAACGGGGTGTTTTGATGGAAAGAATTCTAATCACTGTGAAATTTGCCTGCATGTTGCCCGTGTGGCTGGATGGATATGGCTTTATTTAGAAGATGCTTGCCTAATTTCCAATTTTTTGGATTTTTCTTTCCTAATTTGTTTCTAATATGAAAGCATTTCTATTTGAGTTGCACCCTTTATAAGCAGCTGAAGATACTTGAAAGATCCTGATGACCCTTATCATTCTAACCAAAATATGCACCTTTTGCACCACTTATACATTATACTGCAGATGCCAGATACACTACTGATCATTAATTAAGTAATTGCTTTACATCAGTTTACCAGAAGACTCTGGAAATGTGGCAGCAAAGGCAAGAAACTGGCATGAGAGACAGAGATTTAAAGAATTCCTCAGGGATTTGTTTTCTAATGCTGTCAATAATGACACTAACCACAAGCACAGAACTGGACTAATAACATGAAGGTGGCTGGTCATTATCCTGATTGAGCAGGCTGGAAATGTCAAACAGGAAAACTCCAGTGATTATGACTGGGGGAAAACCAGCCCAGAAATGGGATGAAATGTGGTAGTGCAGAGTGTCATTGATAACCAGGGTGTCAGAATGGGGCTGTATTGGGTGATCACAGGATGATGACAAACCACCTGCCTAATGCATCTCTAAAAAAGGAAAATGCACTCCTAAGATGCATCCTCTGGCACTGCCTCTAGAGATAAGGAATTACCAATGTCATATCCAAGACACTTGTAAGTCCTTATCTGGAAGACTGAGTGCAACTCTTAACACACATCCCCACTCACAGGAACAGAAACGGGTCCAGTTTACCCTGCAGGGCTGTTAATAGAATCAAAAGAAATTGATGGGTCTGTCTTTTATGAAACAAAGTGAAAAGAGGTGAATTGTTCATCTTGCCAATGCAGGCAAGGTCTGGAACAGGAGGAGCTGTGGGAGCAAAAATATTTACCTTCCTTTTGACACAGCTGGGAAAGGGTTGGTGTTCCCTGATGGTCTATAAGAGGAGGGGATTGCATGCAGAGAGAGTGGCTGATTCCTGTTCCATTACCTATTTATGCAAAGAATTGTGATGTCATAGTAGTAATGTTTATTGGAGTTGATATTATCAGGAAAAGTCTTAGAAAAGAATAAGAGGTGGGAACTCAAAGCAGTTGGCACTCTGCAAATTGGACTTGCCCAGCCAGTGACCTAAAGATGGGTCAGTAGAGCAGTAGGAGAGATGCTCTGACTTTGACTTGTAGTGTTCCACCTGAGGAAACTTTGAGGTCACTGAGGTGTAAACCTTTCTGGCTGCACATTTTCTGACTTAAAGAACTTTTGACACAGTGAGGAAAGGGTTTGAAACTTTGAAGCTTCTCCTTTAGTTAGGTAAAGCCTTGAGCACCAGTTCCCTGTTCCCCCCTGCCTCCCTCCCATCCCAGGCCAGCCTGGACTTCTTGTTGTACAAGGTCCATCTTAACAAGCCCCTTTTGTTTGCTTCTTTGCTGGGCTTAGTGTGTTTGGAGTAGCTGCAACTGAATGGTTGCATTCAGTCCTCCAGCAAATGAAAATGACATTATTTAGTGGATATTGGTATATCAGCTATTGGATTTCTGAAGTGTAAAATAGAGCTGGAAGTTCTCTCAGAGATCCAAGCCTAATAGGTAAAGAACTAGACTGAAATACAAGCTGGAGGGATATCTTCAGTCATTCTCTCTGCTGAATCTGTTGAGGAAATATATGTAATATGCATCTTTTAAAATGCAAGGTGAAGGTCCAGTTTGCTGTTTCATCAAGACTTTTTCAATCCACACTCAGCTGTGTCTGCAACCTGTATTGTTTTGAGACATTGCTGTGCACTGCTTGCCAATGAAATTCCAAGCAAAGAGGTGTTTCTTCTCCTGCTCTGCCATAGATTTTTGGGCTGCCTTTATCTGCATGCCACTTGGCATTGTTAGAAAGGTGTGCATATCTATCATATGAACATGTGCTGCTTGGTAAAGGGTGAGACAGTTGCTGGTGCCACATTGTGTTACTAGAAGGCCAGTGTTTATGGGGAGGGAGGTGATTATCTGTCAGAAAGCAGTGAGTGCATCTGCCCAGGGGACTCAGGTCAGCCCTCACTAGTGTGTCACTAGCATATATTCTACACGTGGATTCTTCCTCTGCTCACTTCAGCCACTGTTGTAAACCACCCCTATATTCTGTCCTGCTGCAGGATCTCCCAAACTGTTGCTATTTCATTGCACCCATTTTCCAGAACCTCTGAAACTGATTCAGAAGTAAAATAGCTTGGGCAAATCCCTGGAGTAAAGCAGTGTGGGAAGGTGGCTGCTTCTCACAGGTAGCTGTTGCCATCAGTATTTATCAGTGGGTAAATATGTTCTTTACATGCTTCTTTCTAGGGAAACAAGGCAGTGAGTATATGAAACATAACATATGGCCTCACAGTAGCTGTGTCACTGGGTGGTGACATTTCTACTTCAGCACAAGATTTGTGATATTTGATGCTGTTCTCAAAATCAGGGGCCCCAGGGTTATGGAAATAGATGATCTTAGATGTTTTTCTAAGTATAGTTCCACTTTGGATGGCTCTATCCTCTTAAAAAAAATCTAGAAATCAAGGGCAAGACTGTGAAAAGTCTCAGAAAGACCTAAAATGTATTCCTGGGTGTTTGCAAGATGAGCTCCCTCAAAGTACATGGCACAAAGGGTCTCATTCCCATTTCTCACTCTGACTGAATTCATCCATTACCCCTGAGATTTCTATTTTCATCCTTCTGTGAGGAAACATTTAAAAGAGAACTGTCAAAATGGATCTTCCAAAGATGTGACCACAAAAGACCTGGGAAGAAACAGAAACTCTTCTTTGCCAGATGCAATTCCTTGCCCCAGACTGAGGTTCCCAAGGCAAAAGCCCATGTCACATCATCCTAGGTACTGCCAGAGTGTCTGGAAATCTGCAGCAAGATTTTCACTCCTCCTTTTCATGATCTGCTCTCATGCTGTGGACTCTGTTAGCATGCATGGCACACATGGGAAGAGGAAAAGACTTTTTAAAATAAGAAAAATAATGTGGATTCTGGATAAATGTCTTTTGGTTTTCATTACAGAATATTCAAATACTCCAGTGATGTCACCAGTGTTTTCTTTGTACTATACAAAACCATCTAAAGGATCCAGATTCCTTCTATAAACACCATTCTTCTGATCATATGTCATTTTTATTTGTTCTTCTGTCTACTTACCCTGCTTTCCACCTTGTCTTTATTATGTAAAAGGAACTGGATCACTCATTCAGGTTTTCTTTCAACGAAGAAAATGTTTCTATCTAACACTTTTAATGTATTTTTCTAGCCTTCAATATCAGCTTGGTCTCAGGCCTTGAAAGTGGACTTCAGAATTTCCCAGACAGAGCCCCTGACCCTGTCAGCTCTGCTCAGCTCTGCCATCACTGGCACTTGTCCTGACTCCCAGCTGCAGCACCCTGGGGCAGAGCTGGGACTTGTGCATCCCCAGAGAAGCTGCTCCTGAAGAGGAGGGATGGAGGGAGGCTGATCCCAGCCTAACTCCCACCTCTCTCTGCAGCCAGAGAACAGGATTTTTAGAACAGCTCATCTGAGAACTAGCAAATTAACTTTGGCTTTCTGGGAGGCTCTAATCAATTAAAAATAGCTCCTGAGCTCCACTTGGAGGGAGCTGCTGTAGCACTGCAGACATCAGCTGAGGGCCCAGTTGGATGTGTCAGCAAGAAAGCAGAAGCAGCACCCTCTGCAGCTGCATCCTCAGTGTCACACTGCTATTCTGGGATGCCAGGTGTGCAGAAGGTATGGATCAAAGCAAGGCATGGATGTGGGTGGGATCTCACCCTCTGCTAAAGCCTAGATGTTGCTGAAGGTCAATCTTGGTCAGGAGCTGAGGGTTCTCTCCAACTCTAAACCATCTCCCTTTTTTTTCCTTGCTGACTCTCATCCTTAGTGGAATCAGCCAATTCACCCCTTGGCTTTAAGAAAGGAAAGCTCACTTTCTTGCTCTGGCTGGCTGGAATTGCATGGGATATCTAACTATAAATGTCCCTTGGAGAGGAGGTGTGTGTGGATCTGTGGGTGTACCTGTACATGGATATGGGATGTCACAGCTTAACCTGACTGAAAGATTTCCAGCTCAGAATTTCTCAGAAGAAATCAGTGAATTCCCCAAGTAAGCCATTTTTTAATAAGAGATCCTTTAAAGTTCATCCATCCTGGCAAACAATCACTGCATCTTTACATAGTTATTTTAGGAAGGGAGGTAATTTCATCACTCTGCAGAGAGAGAGGGAAGCCTTGACAAATCAGAAGCCACCACACATGGGTGTTTTATCCAGGTGTTTGCAGAGAAATGAAGCTCTTCCAGAGAATTTACCCCCCAGGAATTGTCATTGCAGTGGTGTCTGCATTTTCATCAGGAATAATCTTTATTAATAACTTCTCCTCCTGTATGTGACTGTGTTCAGTCTATTACAGTGTCAATTCCATTTCACTGCAGCTGATACAGTGTGGATAGATCCATCAGCATCCCACTACTCTGCTGCCTTTATTTTGATATTTGAGTGATTTATAAAATCTCTTAATCCCAACTCGACAATTAATCTTGCTGGGGACTTTAATCTCAGTTGACTGAAAGGTTCACAGCACTTGATAGCTAAATCAAAATTAAAATAACAGAAAACTCCATTTCCTGCTTGGAAATCTCACAGGTCTATCTGCTGACTGCAAAATTCTTCTCCACACTTGAAAGCTTTGCTGTTTTAAATCAACAGCTTGACTGCAAGGAGTGTCTTCTTCCTTTGTAAATATAATGCACAGCATCTATAGAATCTGGTTTTAGTGCCAATATTAAGCATATATATATATATTTTGTATGGAATTGCCATGAAATGCTTATCTCTATACACTAAATATCTTTCTGTGGAATCCTCTCGTGGTATAAATTCTATGTTCTAAATGCAGCCTCATGCTCTTGGCTTCTACTCTTCTTTTTCATACATATTTTGTATGTGATTGGCCCTTAAGGACACTTTTATCCCTCATGTAACAGAAAACAGCTCTGACAAGAGCAGATGATTAAAAACTGAGCATTCACTGGTACTTCTAACCTAAATAGTCACAATTAACCTTGCAGGGCAGACCCACACTTTAACTTGAATATATCACTGCACAGGATTGAACTGCATTTTGTGGCAAATAAATGCAAGAGTCACTTTTGCTGGGAACAATACTGTGTAAAGCTCTGATATTTCCTTTTAATTTAGTTATCTGATAATTCTTCTAGTGATTGCCAAATTGAATTGCCATTTCTGCTAATGAATAGCCTTGGTTTTAATATACCAATTTATATCTGGAGTTTGTATTGATTGATTTAGGCTTCTTGTGATGCCTATTGGACATTTCAGAAACAATGTCATTCTGCCATATCACACATGTTTAACTGCTGCATTAAATCCACAGTCACCTAAAAATACACTGTATGTCAAATTGGTGGCCTTCTTTAAGCAGGTTACAAGCTCAGGTTGACCTGTCTATAAATAATTTAGAGGATATAATTTAATCTTAATAAGGATTTGGTGTGCTTCCCTGCATTCAGTGAGACCACTTGGGTTTTATTCCTTGCTGTACTGAGATAGCACTGGATCCTCAGATTTCTCATCATGGGAAAACACCTCTGTCCAGGAAAAAGAACTAAGCAAAACTTCATTCCAACAATGAACCAAGCAGTGAGCTTGCAAGAATTAAAATGAATCTTTTGTGTGTTTGGAACCTTCCTGTTCAAAAGAGCTTCCCTTTGTAGGTGAACATTTAATTTTTTCACTAGATATTGCTCTCTTGATCTTCCTTCAGTCCAAATGCTGAATGTGCTTTGACTCCCAATGAAGGGGGGAGAAAATCCATCATCTGGCTGTGCTGTTTGGACAAAGTGGGCTCACTGTGCCAGAAACATTGTGAATTCTCATAAAAGTCCTGGAAGTGAAGCACTTAGGCTGGAAAATAATAAAGGAAACCACAACTGTAGAGAGGGAAAAAGGAAAGAACCTACAAATACGTAGGGTGTGAAGTGGCAAAAGATTAAATTACCCTATTAATTGGCACTACCTTTACACTCTAGATTCATTTAAAAGCTGATGGACTTGCTTTTTGGGGATCTTTATTGCAGAACTCACTGGTGCACAACAGTGGTCTCCAAAAGTGCTTTCCCAGATTCCTGTGGAAAACTACTTAAAAGGGGTTTTTTGTCGTGTAGTGTTTTAATACTAAAAATCTACTCGATTCTCTTTACATTATTCTGTGCAAGCTGCTTGATTTAATCCAAGGGGAGGAGTTTTTCAATGTGTTATTTGAATTAAAGGAAACCAAGCACTGTGTTATTCCATTTCTATCCTCCCTGTAAGGTTTTTTACCTTATTCCTTCCTGTGCAGTAGCCCCAGCAATACAAAGCAGACTTTCAGGGCTGAACTTTTAAAGAAAAGGCCTCTATCTTCAACTAAAAGTAGAAGCACATTATTCTAGGCTAAAAGAAATCCCCTCCTCCTTGGTTTCTTACATTCTTACCATGGTACACAACATACCATGGACACAGAAATCCTCAGAATCAACTACAAAAAAAGAAGAAAGCCCAGAGGTGTTTGTAAGCAATTTAACTGATCCCACTGGAATTTAAAATTGTGAAATAAAACCATTTTGAGCAGCCTTTCTTAAAGATATTTCACTTCACTTTTTCCTGGAGTCACTGATGTGATGACTCCACATTTCTTTTTTTCTTACAGCTTAATCTATTGGATCAAATGATGAATGGATTAAGACAGCAGAAGAATCTCTCTTCTTCTGCCTGCCTTCCAAGTGTGAAGTAGCTGTGGGCAGAGTTATGTTCACTGTCCAGGTCAGGACTGGAATAGCTTCTCTTGGCTACTCAGGAGCCTTGACTCACCATCCCTTGCACAAACCAGCCCCATTGCTGGCCACGGCTGGAAGAGGCAGCTTTAATTTTCTTTATTTCCTTATGAATAGCCCTCTCTTGCCCACAGCAGAGTCCTGGCATTGCAGCCAGCAAAGCAGACTGCTGGCTGGCATCATTTTACAGTTGCTTGCTGTCATTATTTCTTGGAGAGTGTGGAATTGAGGCCCCCTGTGTTTCCTAGGTGACGTTTCGGACGAGGATCTACCACTGTAACATCAACAGCCAAGGCGTCATCTGCCTGGACATTTTAAAGGACAACTGGAGTCCAGCATTAACCATTTCTAAAGTTCTCCTCTCCATCTGCTCCCTCCTCACAGACTGCAACCCAGGTAAGATGAGTTAACTTCCACCTTCATCTTCATTCACTCTTCTCATCCACTCAGCTACTGCACTGTGGCCAGGGCTCTGCTTTACTGCTCCCCACTGAAAAAAAACCCCCAAAATGTACATTTTTAATGCCATTCACTTAAGACACACTATAGAAAGCAAGCACAAGGAATCTGTGTGCATTTTTAGCACTCAAGAATAAAAATCTTTTCATTCAGAAAGTTGAATTGGTAGCAAATACCTTGTAGGAGGCACTAATTTGGATATTACAACCAGGATATTAGCACCAAGAAATATTAATGAGTTAATAAATATTGAAAAGGAAAGCTTTCATTTAAATATGCTGATAATACAGGCTCTGGAAAGAATATTAATAGTACTGACAATGATAGATGTCCAACACAGGCTCTACAAATAAAGAAAATTAATTTAAATGAGGTTTATTCAATATCCTGGACAGCCAGTATGAGTATTGAAAGCAAGCTGTCATTCTCATTAACTAGCATAGCACTTAACCTCTCAGCTCTTTTAGATGTGTTTTCTGCCATTGACCACTAGATCTGTAATTTCCACTTTCTCTTTGTTTACCAATGAATGATTCTGGCTCTAGACTTAGATAATTGTAGTTTATAGAATTATTAAAGGATCACTAAAGAAAATCATTTAAGAAAAGTTAGATTATCTGCTTGCACATCACAAGGGTTGTGTCTGGTTTATTTTTTGTTGAATGCTTTCATACTTTTATTTGCCCTCTAGTTTATAAACCTTGAGGTTTCCTGGTTTAAAAGTTTTCAAGCAGCAGTTTTAGCTGAGCAAGTGTGTAGCTGAAGGCAGTTTTATCATGTGCAACGTTACACTGAAAATGGGAGGTCATTCTTCTCTTTCTGTCAGGTAGTAGCTGTAAGCATGGCCATGTCTACGGTAATAAACCAACATGACTGTGTATCATGTTGAATTGTTCTTTTTAATTACAAACTGCTTTTGGATTTTGTTGCTGCTTTCTATTTTTTGGGGGAATTAATGAAATCTCTGAATTTGTCTTGTGAATTCACCTCTCCTGAGCCACTAATGGCAGGTAGCTGTGAGCTGCTGAGTCATTTTTGCCTTCCCTTGGGATTGCCTGGTCCACGCTACACGTTAGAATTGAACTTGGAATGTTAGTGATGTGCAAGTTCTTAATTTTCAGTGTATTGCTTAATATGCTACAGCTTGTTCTGCTTCTATTCACTGCCCCTTTATTTATGGCTTTTTATCATTAACTAATGATTGCCTCCTTGACATCCAGATTGAACATGATGGATGGATGGATGGATAGATAGATAGATAGATAGATAGATAGATAGATAGATAGATAGATAGATAGATACATAGATACATAGATACATAGTTGATAGATAGATACATAGATAGATGGATAGATAGATAGATGATAGATAGATACATAGATGGATAGATAGATACATAGATAGATAGATAGATAGATAGATAGATAGATAGATGGATAGATAGATAGATGGATCACTGATGTGTATATCACTTAGTTACCTATCAGTGAAATATTTTCACATATATCCATGTGAAAATTTCATATATATATACAGAAACATGCATATATGTATTTTCTTCTTTGTCAGATGGGAGTAATTTTGTAATCCTTGGGTCCTCTCTTCATCTCACTAGTCTGCCCCTTCTAAAGGCAGAAACCCCACAGGGGTCTCACTTTGATAAGCAACTTTGAACTCTTTGTTCCCCATTCATCAGCCAGAAGCAGATGAGGTCAAAGGGAAAGGCAACACTGAGTCCCTCACAAACTTAAACACTTGGGAGGGGTGAGTTTTCCACCCCTATCCTCTCCGAAGGGAAAAATCAAGTATCAGTTACCCCCTAGTCCTACATTTATGCAAATCTTCATTAGAACAACAAATAGCAGTAAGAATGGCAGCTAATTAACCCTCAGTGCTAGGCAGTGATTAAATGGAGCTGAAGCACAGCTGCAGCTTCACTGGCAAGCCCTGCTATTCTTCTCCAGCAGGCTGAGCAAATGAAAAGAGGTATTTGCTCCTGCCACTGCTGTCATTCACACAGCAACCCACAAAAGCCAGGGAGAGAGACTCTTCCCTCCCCCTTGGACATCCCCACCCTTTGTTCCCTATCACTCCAGGCAGGAGCAAGTCTGTCCTTTCTAAACACCCAATCCAATCCTTTCCTCAGAAGCTCAGTCCTTTCAGTCCTGATGATTATTAATTGTCTCTGTTTTGCTTGGCAGTGTCAGCCAGTAAACTGTGTTAATGAAAAGTCTGGATTTTCTAACAGCTGGCTGGCTTTTTTTTCATGGGGGGAAGAGGTGCCTTAGGGTTTGTACACAAGTGAACATGTGTGAATCCTCTGGGAGTGTGAGAGAGCCAGCTGGAATGGTATCAGAGAGATGGGAGAGGTGAGGGCATTCATCCAGGGAGCCAGGGTTTATTTGGAGGTGGTACTCTGGGGGGCATCTCCTAAAAAGCAGGACCCCAGTGCTGTAAATATTTTGGCATGTGCACAAGCAGCCCTGCAATACCTGACAGCTACATTCAGCTGCATGAAACCAAGTGAGTGCTTGAGCACTGCAAAGACTTCCAGTGCTTCTGCTAGGGCTTGTGTGTGGGTAGTTACTGCAGTGACTCCACGTGTGGACACTCCCCTCTTGGAAAACAGATTGGCACAAAAAACTGACTTATTGGAGTGCAAGTCAACTGTACCTTCTTCCCTTGTTGTCATCACACAGTAGGTATCACTGGAAGTTTTGCACAACATGCTGTTGTTTTTCCATTGCAGTTGCAAGTTGTCAGTGTGGTTTGGCATGACTTAGGTTTGCCAAATAAATATTCACACTCTTGCCTGCCCCTGCATCAGGGTGCTGCTGTTGAGGAAACTTCAGAGTTCAAATTCAGTAATCACAATATTCTTTTTTTGCCTTGTGATTTTCCCAAAGGTTGGCAAGGTTCTGTACTTTCACTGATGAGAGTATAAACTCCCAGTCCTGTCATCTTTGCAGGAGAGGACTCAATAGTGTGATTAAATGCATGGCTTTGATCCTCAGTGGGAGCTGAAGCAGCACTTTGGAGAGTGACTTTTCAACATAAGCATAAAAGCCCTAAAAGCCTGAACACTGTTTGCCCTGCTACAGAGCTGCTAGAATTGCTGCTGTCTGTTTCCAGGACCTTTGCAGAACAGCAGTAGGTGGGGAGGTTGAAGTCAAGACAACAGGAGAGGGGAGGGATGGAAGTGGTGGACAGCCTCCATTTCCCAGCCCCTTTCAGCCAGCAGCAGCACCTTCAGAGGGTGCCCTGGCCCTCCTGCTCCCTGCACCACCCTGGCAACTGTCTCCTGGACACCCTGGGCAAAGGGAAGTAGGTTCACTTGAACCCTCCCAGGAAAACCCATCTCCCCTGGGAGCCAGTGAGGCCCCCAGCCTTTGATTTGACACCCATTGCCACACTTCACTGTCCTGACTCTGCTTTGGGCTGATCCTCTCTGGCACAGGAGCTTGAACACCCAAGAATTGCCATGGTGCCTGACAAACAGGGCCTGTGTGGCCACATTAGCTTCCACAGCAATAGCTCTGGTTTTTCAGCCAGCAAGCTCCAGCCATGCTGGCATTTTAACACACTCAGAGGTGTCCACTGTATCATCAGAAATGTCCACTGTATCAATGAAAAAAGATCTATTTTCACATCTACTGAGAACTTTGCAAGTGCCAGCCTGTCCAAACAAACAAACAAAAGTCTAAAAATAAATCTAAGGCAGCAGAAGAAAATCAAATGTCTCAGAGCTGTAAAACCAAAACCTGTTCCAAGGAGCGTTTGGCTCCGAGGGAGGATTTGGCTGCCCTGTGGTCACAGTTCTGCTGGTTGGAGCCCCATGGTCAACACTCAAAATAGTTTCCCAGCCCTGGGTTATGAAGAACAGGTACCTGCCCCTCGCCACTCTTCTTTTTTCCCTCTGTTCTTCCACACATCTCAACCAGCAGGAAGCACAGGTGGTGTTTGTCCTCCCCCTGGCACAGGCTGCTTTCCATCGCTGCCACCTCACCTCAGATGTTCCTGCTGCCATTTTCCAGCCTCTGCAATGACCATTCCTTCTTTTCCCCTCACCCCTGGAAGTGAGTGAGTTTAGAAACTCTGGATGACAGTCCAAGGGATCAGCCACCTCTTGTGTTACTCATTTTTTCTTTAAAGCCATAATCTGCACATGTTGCTCCGTAAGAAACTTTGCTGCAGATTCCAATCTGTTTTTCCCTCCCATTTAGCAACCTCCCAGCTTTGTGCAGCTCATCAGAAAGGGTCTTCCCTGTGCCCAGTGCTGCTTTGTAATGACATTTGGTTTCCTTTACAGAAGACAGGAAAATCAAAAATGCTCCTTCTGTAAAAATCCAGAACATATTGGCATAGGTTTGTCAAACACAGAATGACTGAAATACTTTGAATTTGGCAAAACAAGATTTAATTTGCCCAGTTTTCTGAGGCTGTCTAACCCCTGATGCTGTGATTCCTCCCTGGCCCCCACAGGCTACCACAGTGCACAGTCCTATCAGCCATACAACAAAATAATCTCATTTTGCCATATATCCTTTTTTTGTAAGCAGCAGAGGGGTCGTGTAAACAAGGAATTTGTTCTGTTGTCTGAGATTATTTCTATTCTTTAGCTTGGAGCTGTTTTTCCCTTTCCTTCAGAGTTTGTATAGTGTGTTTTGCCAGGAAACAGGCAGGTTTCTGGGCTGGTTCAGGCACAATGGAAAATGCTTTGTATCTGGAGCAGGAAAAGAGCTCTTTGCTGTGTCACTCAAGCATGGCAATAAGTGAGAGGCAGTAAAGCAAAGTTAGAGCAGCAAGGAATCAATTCCTGTAGTCATCTTTTTTGGCTTGTTCCGAGTTGCAACATAACCTTTGTGTACCTTTTATATTCTCTGCCTTGGGTTGTCTCCAAAGAAAGGAGCTCAGTCTGGAGGAGTTTGCTTCACAAATTCAAAACACAGTATGTGGTTGCTCTGCTCCCTTGGTGCTGCTGATCTGGAAGCAAAGTGGGTGGGTGTCTGACATCGTGTTCAGCGTGATCACTTGTCCTAAAGGAGCACCAAGGGAAAATGCAGCAAATGTGGAGGGTTTAGTTCTCAGTGAGCGCAGAATGGTGATGTCAAAGGTGATGGAAAGGCCTCAGGAAAAACCCATCACCAGCAACTTCATTCACATCAGCAAAACAATCCCATCAAGTGCAAAAAACTTCTTTTTCCCAGAAATTACCTGTTTCTCTTGGAATCCTTATGGTTCCCAGCAGAGTTTTCAATACTTCCCGTGGGATTTAGGCATCCAAAGTCCCACTAAGAGCCTGTGCACTGCCAGGAAGAGACCTTCTATACATCTGTCCTTTAATATTTGCAGACAAATACACCTGTATGTGTGAAATCCTATGGATGTGATCCGAGAACAGGCAATTAGATGGAAATGCAAGCAATGCAGCAGCACATTATGAAAATTAGACACAGATAAGCACTCAAAGAGAATTAATTTGCTTTGCCACAAAGAGCTGATGAAAATGTTACAAGATTTTGTTCTTATCAATTTACTAAGTCCCCTCAACGTGAACCCATGACTGTGGGGATTATTCCAACAGCAGGAAAAACATTTGTGAACTGTCATCCCTTTAGTAGTTCTCAGGAAAATATGTCTTGGAATATCTCCTAATTAAGTGTGCAGGGGGAGGAGGCTTGGATCAGGATGACTATTTATGTTGGACTGAATCTTTGCTCTTTTCATTGCCCCTTCTGGGTGGAAGAGCTTTGTTCATGAGCACAGAGGACTTCCCTGTGGTCAGATTGACAAGACATCATTACAAAGATGAACACAACTATAGACATAGCATTGTTTAGAAATACTTTGTTTTAACCCCCCCTTTATGCTTTCAGAAATCTACAATCTGTTTAAATAATATTTTTTTTCCTCTCTGAAAAGTGTCTGGAGTTATTTCCATAAGAAAATAATCACTGGAAGGAGGAGGACAGTCATTCTTCTCTAGCAGAATAAACTGTGCTACTCAATGGAGTCAGGTGTTGCCTGCTCACTGCTTAGTGAAAAATGCACAATTCCCTCCAAGCACTTTGCTCATGGAGTGAGTGTGCCCTGGAAATTCCCTCCTCAGCACAGCCAGCAGCCAGCAGCTGTGTTGGAGCAGCAGCAGGAAGAGGCTTTGCAATCAACGTAGGTGGTGCCATCACTGGTGTATTTTCTAACTCTTTGTTCATTTTCCTAAACTACCTTCTGATAAATTCCCCTCTTACACCATATTCTTGGATGTAGATGTGCATCTATTTCCTCTTAACTTTGGCTAAATAGCTTGGGATTTTGTTTGTTAAGCAAGACCACCTTTTAAAATACTCTTCTTTACAAAATTACCTCTCAGACCTTTGTTCTTTTTTTTTTCCCCAACCATTTCCTTCTATTTCAACCATTCCTGAAATGGGAAACCATTAACCATGATGATTATATATGAGATATATATATATATATATATATATATATATGAATAATGATGTCTTGTCCCTCTCAATAAATACTCTACCCCTATAGTGCTTTAAGATGCATGGAGAAAAATGGAACTTCACACATAATAACACCCAACTTTATTAAATGTCATCTGCTTAAATGAGAGGCTGACTAAATCCATGTCAGTACAGAGGCTTTGTACATCTGTGTCAGGAAATAAATGTAAAGGGGTGTAGCTGGCACTCATGAGACAAGAGTCTCATCACTACTGTTAACTCCTCCTCATTTTTGTTACTCCTCAAAAGGGGTTTCTGGAATATATGAAATTCAGTCTGGTGATACAATGGAAATAAAGCTGGGTTTCTAGAAACTTCAAAGAACTGGAGGAAATGCATGAGTGATGGATGCTACAAAGCCAAAAGGTTACCATTTCTTTTCTTTCCAATAAACCTATGTCATTTAAAATAGCACCAGTGGACTTTCCAGTGCCCATCACCTCAGAGAGAAGACAGACAATTTAGTTGCATACACATAATAAATCTTGGTGTGAACTGAGACCAAAACAAGGCATCAATGTGAAGTGTTTAAATAAAGCTGTCAGTTATTGCTCATATATAAAACACAGAATCCTGGTTTAATTTGAATGAATTCCAAGAGACAAAATAAACTGCCTTTTACTTTCAAATACACTCTAATCATTTACAGTCATTACATGCATTTTGGTTTATGCAGGCTTTTTTTTAGCCAATACAGAAATGTCCTTAATTACATTGAAATCTTTTCAACTGAGTAGACACAACACTTCCAGAAGAGAAATAAAAAAATAGAAAATCAATACATTCAAACATCACATTTTAGCTGTATTCCTACACTTAATTCTCATAACAATTTATTATTATTTCCAGTTAGTACAAATTAATTTAAATTTCACCCATAATAAAGTGGCATCAGTCCTGCTGAATTTTCATACTCCTGATTTTTCATTCAGATTTTGTTCCTTTTTGCTAAGCAGGCTTTTGAAATTTGGGCTTGTTGATGGATTTTGTTTTTGGTTTTTTTTTTTAACATAAAGGCAAGTGCTGATTTAAAATATTTTTCCTTCAGGACCCTGATTAGCACAAATATTTTTAAAGGTGCTTCTTCCTGTTCTTCAAATACAGTTATTCTGGTTCCACAGAAATCACACTGCTCTACATTCTTTAGGCTCCTGGAAAGAAGCTGCTGCTGTGGATCTCTAACAGATTCACAACAAAAATGTCCTGAAAAGCAAAATTAATAATCCTGGATTTAAGAATGTTAGCTATTAAATCACTTAGTCTCTCACTTTGTTGAGCAGGATTTCAGAAATTAGTATGCCTGAGTCACTCAGAATCTGCATTTTGAGATGATTTCCACTCCTGAAAGACACCTCTTTTATTTGCCTGGCTAATTTGTGACATTATTCAGCAGGGGAGGAGGAAAAAGTTGTTTTTTTCAGTTTTCAGATCTATCAAAGGCAAGGACTAAAACAAACGATATGCAGTTTATGTTTCAGAATCCCTATTTTCACAGCTAATTAAATTCAGGTGCATTAACTGGAGTAGCAGTTGCTTAAATAGCAAAATGAATGTGTGATGGTCCCAAATTGAAGGGTGAGCTGCACAGTTAAGATTTCACATGCATATGGGGTACAGAAATGGAGCTCTGATTAGCAAATGGTTTGTAGAATTTCCCAACTCTTCGAGGCTTAGAAAAGGCCCTTCTGTGGGTTGCAACTTTTAAGATTAATTAAATAGCAGAAAATCCTTAAGGGTTAGAATCTTCATTGCTTGATAATGCTGATGAGATAAAGTGGCATGAAATAGCAGTTCCTGTAAGACACAATCTTATGCTGGCAGGAGGAATTATTTCATCTCTACCTTGTGTAGCTTTTTCTAAACTCAGTCTTAGGCCTTTTTGATGCTAACACCTAAGATCATCTGGAAAAGTGGTTATCATTTAGTCAGGCATGACAATGGAGTCAGTGTCACCCCTCCCACAGCAAAGGTAGCCTTTCCAAATGAAGTTATTGTCATAATATTGCAATTATTGCTGTAAATATCACCAGTTCCATCTTTATTCAGTGTTGCCAAGAAACTTCATTGCAGCTACTCCAGGAACTAAACCTACCCACACGATGAATGTTAACTGTTTTGTTTAACCTGTTTTTCCTTCTAGTCCTATTAGAACCTGTTCATGATTAAGCCTAATTATAGCCATGTTTTGAAGTTAATTTAGAAGCGGGCAGCCCATTTGGTTACGAAAATGAGGTTTATTTCTGACTCAACTGCTGATTCCTCAGTCCTTGCCAAGGCTGGCAGCACCTTGCTCCCTTCACGTGTCACCTCAGTGGTCAGCCCCCATAAACACTGCCTGAGCTGTCCCATACTGATCTGCAGGGAAAAAGATCACTCTGGTTCTCTTGCTGGAATCTTCCTTGGATGCCTCTTGCAGCAGCTGAAGGCTCAGAGCTCCCCTGGACTGCCAGGAACCTGCTGAGTGTGCACATCAGCAGGGAGGCCTCCTCCAGAGCTCCCTGTCCCCGAGGTGGCACCTACTTCTGATTGCTGTGCTGCAGACACTTTTTGGGACACCTCTCCCAGGACAGTATGGGTCACAGGAGCCACAGTGCCATGTGTGATCACACAACTGGGCTCAAACAGCTGATGCCTGCAGTCCAGAAAAGCCCCCCAAGAAGCCAGGCCCTTCAGAGAGCATCTGGGCCCTCCCAGTGAAAATCCCAAAAAATGTTTCCAGGCGTTTTGCATTTTCCTTCCACTGTCTCTTGATGCAGCTCTAAACTGAGCCACAGCCTGTGACTGCCTTCCATGTGCTCCCAGGGAGAAAGGGGAGCATTGCAAAGGGATGGAGAGGCCTGGCCTAAATTCTTATTCCTCTTCCAAGGAATGCTCAACTTGCCAAGGGATTTCAGGTACCAATGATACAGAGTCCTGTTGGCCTTTAGTGGGGATAAAAATCTTCATCAGCCCCCTCCCTACCCCATCCCCTGCTTTTTTGTACCTAAAATCTCTTGCATTCTTCTGACATTTTGCATGGGATTCCTGCTAACAGTTTTGGATTTAAATGCATCAAATTCATAATGAGATTTAATAGGACGAGAAGGAGAAAATCAGATTAAAGCAAAATAAGCAGCATTCATGCCACACGTTGGCTTTTCTTGTTACTCCCAGGATTAAATGCAATCAAGGAACAAAGGGGAGAAGGATTCAGATGACTCCTGCGTCTCACCTCAGATGATCCTGATGGGTTTAAGTGGAAGATTTCAGTGCCACTCACATTCAAACCCTTCTCCAAGTAGAGATGACTTTAGTACCCATTTTCCTCACAGTGTGGTAGCCCACAAGCTAAATGCACATTTTCCTGCAAAGGTTATCAAGCCACATGCCACAAAATGGCTTTCATATCAAGTTCTTATTTATCAACACCTTTTATTTTATTTTTTTCTAGTAACAGTGACTGTTTCTGAGTTGAGTTCATTATTATGAACAGACACATCACTAATGTGTCTGCGTGTTTAATTCTGAGATGCTTCCAAGCATCAAAGTGCAGTGTGTTATTTCATAACTTTAATTGTTTCAGCACGCTGGCACTTCTAATAGGTGCATGTTCTTCCTTAATTAAAGACAACTCTCCAGGACCAGTCCAGGCTGCCTCATTGATCCACGATTGCCACAGCTAACTCCAGCCAGCCAGTGAACTGTATAGAAACCCTGCTCACAAGTGAGGACTGAAAGAGAAACTCACTCTTTAAACAAGAATGATTTCCCTTGGCAAGATACAGAGATGAATCACTGCCAACACTTCCCTTCAAGAGCCGTGTTAATAAAATTGGGCCAGATAATACTCCTTATTTCTGAAACATCTTTTTCTCAGGCAGCCTCATATTTCACACAGATCTGTGGTAGGTTGCCTGACAGCAATCAAATGCAGGTCTAGAGACAGAGGAATGAATTTCTCCTTCCATGGATCCAAAATGGGTGTTTTAGTAAATGGATGTTTTCTAAACTGGATTTACAGAGCTCTTTTATTTTGGAAGAGACAAACCAGCAGTTTGGACCCTGGAATTGAGTCACACACTCCTTCATCTCTGTGTAACTTCATTGTATAAACCAACAGAAGTCAAATATGTTTCCAACACTTCTACAGGGCTCAACGTTCAGAGTCAAGTAATGGAAGTCACTGTATGACACACACTACACAGCCGTATTTACCACACTCTCCAGAGACCCCACCACTGGCATCACACTGATTCTCAGCATGGAGAAGCATTAATGCAGTTGTACAGATGGGAAACCAAGGCACCACTGTAAGACCAGTTCGTTTTCTTGGAGTCATGGTGACCACTTGCTAACCATGAGGACCCTGGAGCACTCTGGAGTTTCAGAGTGATGGGACTGTTCCCTGCTGATCTGCCCAGACATGCACCTTGGGTTTGCCACAGAGTGAAACCTTCTTCCATGATTTCTTTCACCCTCTTTCTCCTCCTGCACCTGATCTCATTTCTCCCAGGACTTTCAGGTGTAGAACCAGAGAGGTAGCTGAGAACTGGATGAGTGACCAGGACTATGGGATGCACTGCTTAACAAAACTTCATAGGAACCTGCTGAAAAACTAAGGATTAATACTTTTCTTTACTGAAACATTTACTTTTATTCTCTTTTTTTTTTTAATCCAGTGTTTATTCATCACTTTGCCATTTTTGTCTAGTTTTCCAAGAGCCTCCTAGCTCCTTAAATACATTTGATATAAATAGTTGAAGCTGTGATTTTAGCAAGTCAGAAATAAATGGTAGTTCAGCTTGTAGGGCATGCAGAGCAATTCAGAGCCCTGCTCCCACCCTTTGTTCTGCCTTGAATCCCCCTCTTGTTGCAGCTCCTACACGTGTGTTATGGGGCTGTTTGACTGCCACACAAACAGGGATTAGCACTGCCCTGCACTCACTTGCACTTGTGCCCTGGTTTCTGAGCACTCTCAGGGAAGCTGCAAGGTTAGTGGAGTAATTCAGTGTGCCACTTCACCTGTCTCTGCCTCCCAAGGATGACTTACTCTCTGCATTATTATTAATGCTAGCAAAAGAGAGCAGCATGTGAGATCACTGGAGGATACTCTGATGCATTTCTCATACCTCATTTTCCACATCAAGACTCACTATATCCTTGACATGGTCTTCTAGGAGTTCATTAAGTTTAAAACAGGTGACATGTGGCTAACTATGGAAACTTCCCGAGGCAAAGTGACACTATAAATAACATTACTTACAAACAATTCATCTTCATCCCTTCCTCTCAGGCTATTAAGTTGTTCCATGATATATTTGCCATAACATGTCTCACACTGCTTTTATCTGCAGTGTTGAGACACTGTCCTGGATGCCACTGAAAACAAAAAATAATTAGATATGACATATTTTTTTTAATTAAATGTAAGGATTTTTTGGTGTGCAACAAGCTGTCAGCATTTGCTGTTCAGAAAACTAGTGTTTCAGTGAATTATTAGTTTCTGCTTTTCCCAGATCTTAATGGTTTGTTTTAGTTTGCCTTTTGAGACTTATTTCTTAAAGGTTGGTACAATATTAAAAGCCACAAAAATTGGATTCAGAAAACTTGGCTTTCACTGCAAGCCAGTATGGGAATATATTCTGTCCTGCACTGCTGTTTGCACTGAAAACACCAAATAAAATGTAGTTACTGAAAAGATGAACTTTTCTTTTGGGGAAGTTTAATTTCCAGGTAACCAATCCTGCCTGTGCTGCTGTCTAAAGATGACTCCAAGGGAGTCATAGACATACAAAGCACCTGGGCTTTTCCCAAAAGAAAAAAACTCCAAAAACCCCAAGCATTTCCCTTTTTTTTTTAATTGAAAAAGAAACACAGCAAAATATTTGGAAAGAGAGAAGACACCAATTAATGTTCCAGAAAGCAAAAACTCTTCTAAACATGTGACTGAAGTCTAAATAACTCAAAACTTCTTCTCCATTCCACACAGCCTGTCCAAAGGAAGGGAAGCAGGTGTAATTTTTGGAGACTGATGCTGCAGTACAGGTAGCTCCACAGAGCCTCTCTCAGTGATGAGGAAGGAGTCATTTATAGCTCAGGAGAGAATAAGACCTTTCAAGTTGCATCTAACCTTTGGAAATTCTTCCAGTTTCATTCTGCTTTTTGCAGCTCTTCCAAATTCCCCCTGCTCCAGAGCTGAATCTAAACCTGGACGAAAGGAAAAAGGATATTGTAAATATTTGGCTGAAGAAACAATGAGGTTTTTATAGGGATGTGGGGTTGGGTTTTTGTAGCTTCTAAAATGCTCCAGAAATCTGAGAAGCCACTTGTGCTGGTGTAATAACTGTCTCCATCAGCTGTTCTCTATTAAAACTGTAAAATACTGCAATAGAAATAGAATTCTACTTCATAAATGCTCATAAAGATCATAGATCTCATGCACACCAACACCCATAATCTACCTTTGAAGTCTAAATGCTGTCTCCTTAAGCACACTGGCACTCCCAATTGGAATTGCACTGCATATCATGTGGCTGCTGGGGAAGGCAGGTTGAAATCAAGCTGTTAAACACACCATCTCCACTTTTTATTTCACTAGAGTACGTTTGCTGTATTTTTAAGAGCATTGAAAAGCCCAGGAGATGAATTCTCCTCTGAAATTGCTATTTGCTGACATAGAAATAGCTGTAAAAATACAAGTGGAGGAAAATACAGTAGAGCAATATATTTTCATTTATTTGGGGGAAAAGTAGTTTTCAAGAAGAATGATAGTCTGTCTGCTGAATGAGAAAGCAGTGTAACTAGCATTAAACACAGCAGAAATTTTGTAATGACCAAACATCAGCTCATCCAAATCCCCAATAGCATTAACTCTCTCAGACTGGGCTGTACATTTGATTAACCTTCCAGCAGCTTCCTTCTCCAGTCACCCTGAGTGGCTGCAAAAGATGACAAGGCATTGTGGAGCAGTGAAGCCAAGAGAGGGACAGACTGCCCAGCTTTCAAAATCAGTTAAAAAAGGGCTAATTTCATGAATATAGATATATATGTGACATGAGGGATGCATATGGTGAGGTGAGGGGGGATTTCACAGATGCAGTCTTCCTAGAAATCATCCAGAAGCTTTTTCTGCATCCTTTGGTTCTCTTGATTGACATTTTCCATGTGAACTGCATCACTGAACCTTAACTTCTCTTCATGCTTGTTTAATTTGGTGGGGTTTCAGATATATTTATATTTATATATTACTCTTGCACTGTCCTTTACCATGAAATTCAATGCTTGTGTTCCAATTTTACATGCAACTAAAAACAAAATTATTGAAACAAGCTAAAGGTTCTAGAGGCATCTTGGGGTGGATTTCTAGAAGTGAGAGGCAGCACCTAGAAGGAACAATAAATTAAGAGACCAAGAATTCCAGGTTGACAGAGCTCTCCATGTTCAGCATCAGTCCAGGCCAGGACTTGCATCATTTGTTGCTGTCCTGGTTATGAATTTATTGTGGGTTTCATTTCATTTCTCTGGCTGGGTTTGTTCTGATAACGTGTTTCTGGTGCAGCTTTTGTGATCCCCTGGTTTTCATTGTCACTTGGACAGGCTCCCATTTGGATTGAGTTTCTGCAGTGAACCCTGATTCACTGATGAATCACACTGCTGCTAAAACAAAACCAAAAGAAAAAGCTCGAGTGCTTTTCTAGTTGTAGAAACAAATTTCTACCATCAAGAATAAAGCCCCAGATGTACACAAATGGAAAATAGGAACCAGCTCCACAGCAGTGAGAAATGGAGACGTGGGAAAAGCACTGTTATGAATGCTGAGATCCAGGATTCCTTTTTATCTCCTAATTAGACAGTTGACACAACAGTTGTTGGTTAAATACATGTTTGGCCCTCCTAATGGAGATTTCACAATACTCCCTAAATATGCAGCCTGTCTGAGAACCAGGTGGTGCTCAGCCATGTGCTGCTTAGTTGAGGGAGTGAAAACTATTGTTGCTTTCTCATCCTTGGTATTTGGTGGCACTTGGACACTATAACCAGAATTGGGAAAGAAATCTTTGCATTGGTTTAATTCAGTTGCTTTGATTTTTCTGGTCATCTCCCTTTCCTGGCTGGTCCCTGGGAACTGTGGAGCAGTGATGACTCATTAAAGTGTGGTCAGGGATTGTCTCCTTGGTCCTGCTGGCTTGGCTCCCTCCTCCACCAGGGACAGCATGGCTTGAAGCTGGACCAGGGGCATTTATGGAATTCACACACCAGCCTTATGTCTTCTTCCCCAGGGAAGACTACTTCTAGAAGAAATTAGTCTAGAGACTAGTCTTCTCCTGGGGTGAAGCATGAAAACCAGCACATCCATCACACTCTGCTCCAAGAATTCCTCTCAGGTTCAGCCCTCAGTCTCCACCTCTCCACAGGGCTGTGAAAATGTTTCTGCCCTCAGTGGTGTCATGTCCAAGGAGGCTGTGGGAATGCACAGCAGTGCTCTTGGGCTCATCCCCCAGCGACCTTACTCTGTGACAAGCTTTCCCTGTGCCTGCTTTCCACGTGTTTTGCCATGAAATCCTGCCCTTTCCCATCGCCCCAGTTCCCCATTTACCCTGCAGTGCTGCTCAAACCTCCTTTTAGCCATGAACAGCTTTGCACTCCTTAAATACCCACAGACCTTCTTCTTTGCACAGAGCAAAATCCTTTTCTGATCCCCTATATAGTTCTTCTCCCTGGCTGGGGAGTTAAAGGTGATACACTTTCTAGTCTGGAACTTTTCAACTGGATCTGAGATCAGCTGTGCTTCTTTGACACTCAGACATGTAAAAATAGCAAAGTTCAGGCCTCAGTGACCTCCTCTGGATATATTAAGATATTAAAGGTGAGCATAGGCAGTGTTTGCAGGAGTGAGACTAAGGGACACAGCACGTCACAGTCAGCGATCATTTACTAATTTAGAAGGTACAAACTTAAGATTCAAATCCTGAGCTCTTTCTGAAAGTGCAGGGTGTATATTCAAAGCAAAAGGCTTTTTCATTAGATATTCTTCCCTGGTATTCAGTAATGTTGGCTGCAAACCACTGAGGTTTGGGCTAAACCAAAGCATTTCTCCCATCATCAGCTCTCCTCAGCAGCAACCAAGGTGCAGAGCCCCGACACCCTCTGCTTTGTGGCATCTAGTCCCAGGCATTCCAGAGGTTAATAATGCAAACACAACAGTCAGGTTGCAACTGTAGCTGGGAGGACAAGATTCCTGCTGTTCAATGGCACCATCTTCAGTCAACTGCAAAGCTGGGGATTACTGGCTGCAGGAGTCATGTTCCCTGTCCTAAGTCAGGAGAAGCTTGGTGTCAGTGCTCCTGAGCTTACTGGTACCATCAGGAACTCTGCTGTCTCAGCAGAAGCATCAAGAGGGTGAGTTCTCCCCCCCAAAAAAGGGAAATATACATCTTTTTTTTTCTGCTTTAAAATGAGAAAAACGTTGTCTGAAAGAGAGAAATGTCACTTCTGGGGAAGTCTGGGTTTGTTTTTCTTACAGGGCTGGCTGGTTTTGATTAGTTATTTGAGAGGTAATTTGTAGATCCAGACCAAATCGTGCAGCATTCTGACCATATGAATGTTCAGAAATATCCAGAATTCCCAAAGTGTGGGATTCACCTTTGCTGCTTTCAAAATATTACTTTGCTGCCCTAATTCCTTGCCTTTTTTATGCTTTGAAATGAAAAGTATATAAAAAAAGAAATAAAATGGAACGTGTTCATAGAATTCAAGCCCAGAGGAGAGATATTGAGGGGGTCTAACAACAAATGTTTATTCTGATCTAGAAAACAAGTTATTAGCTCCAAATAAAATGATTGGAAAGCAGAATTTTACAAGCAGAATTTTAACAAGTCCTTTTAGTGATGTTAAGCAGAAACGTGCAGCTGATTGCCATCCACCTCCTCCTCATCTTCCTCCTCTGTGCTTCCAGAACAGGACTAGCAGGTGCCCAGCACTGCAGAGCACGGGATGGCCCTGGAGCTGAGCACAGCTTTGCCTTCTTGCCAAGGCTGATGAGTATCTCACAGTTTGTGTTTCCTTTTCAGCTGACCCCCTGGTGGGAAGTATTGCCACTCAGTACATGACTAACAGAGCAGAGCACGACAGAATGGCCAGACAGTGGACCAAGAGATATGCCACATAGGTACCTACTCTAGGATTTGCTGGACCTGTGCAAGCACATTCACTAAGTGCATCAATAGCCCTTCCCTTCATTCTTATTTTTTATTCTTTTTTTCAACCATTTTGTGACAAAAGGTTGTCCTTTCTATTTGGTTTATTTTGATTTTTATTCTTTTTGTTTTGTTTTTTCTGTTAACTTGAAAGTTGTTTCCCTCCGCTGTAGACAGGGAATTTTGGTTATCAGTGCAAAGAATGTTGGATCTGTAATAGTATAGAGCTTTGTCACAAAGCTTTGTATTCATGTGTGGGGTTTTGGTTTGGTTTTGTTCTTTTTATTTTTTTTTCTTTCATGTGGTTCTGGGGAAAACAAATAAATTCAGAATTATATCTCATTTTTACTTAAATGTAGTGTTTAGGGTTATTTTTTTGTACTGAAGTCTTTAATGGTGGGTGCATGCTACTGGGAACAAGTTTTGTATAAAAGCTTAAAATCAAGAATCACTGTGCATTACTAAGACTGTGTTTATCACTAGCCTTCTGTTTCCCACACAAAAGGCTACTGCGTTGAACAAATTAATATGTATTTTGATTTACATAAAAAGAAAAAAAAAAAAAGTGCTTGTAAATTTCTTAGGGACCTGCCACTTTTGACTGTGGATCAGTTGATGTACACTTGTATTATTAAAGCACTCAATAAAACACTGTGGCTGAGAAATGCACTCCTTGCAAGACAGTGCTTTTGCTTTGGTGCAGTATGGGCTGCAAGAGGCCTCACATCATCCTGCTGCAGGTTAAGCAACTATTTTTAGACCCAAACTATTCATTTCTTCTCAGCATTTCTTAGCACAGAACTGTTCACTGTGTGTACCTGTCACATCCAAACATCTCGCCGATTTTAAGGCTTTTCTTTCACATGCTGGTGCTCAGCTCAGCAATTTGGAAGCTTCTTGCTGCATCTTTTATACTCTGGCTTCACTCTACCCATCCTGTTCCATCTAAAATAGCTGGCTATATAAATAGCCTTGCAGTGAAAGCAGAATATTGATGATGATTTTTCTACAGCACGCCTCTCTCCCAGCTCTTTAATTGTTAAAGCAACTATTTGTTAGTGAAAAAGAAAATAAGTCCAGTTTTTCAATGGGAAAGTCATTGCACCAGTCATTCCCAGCATGTTCAGTGGCAAGGGTGTTTCTATTCAGATTTGACCTTCAGGCTAATTTTAGCTCTGGTTTTAGAAGGAAAACTTCTACTTGGCTAAGGAAACGTGTGGGTGTTGTGATGTAGGAAATATATACTGTGATGCTGATATCTACATGTTCTTTGTATTACAAGGCATATTGGAAAATCCCTGTCTCATGTAATTAAATGTTCCAGAAGCTCTATATACAGTGCTTGCCTGCCCTTTCCCCTCTCCTTGTCTCTTCTGTTTAAAGAAGATCTTACCTTAAAGAAGATCCATTACAGCAGGGACACCCACTGTGCTGCTCAGACTTTCCAGGCTGCTTTGCTTTTCCTCTCAGCCATTTGCCTCTAACTGAACAGACATTCAGCTTGAGTATCTGGTGAGTTGTCCTCTGTGTGAGGAGAAGCTGAGCACTGGCTTGGTTTAGGTGGTTTATAATATATATATACCAGCCCAAGAACCACAAGGATGAAAATAATGAAATAATCAAGTGTCTTTCAACCAAAGCAAACACAGAGTCTGCTGGTATCTGCGGGAGCCAACTGTTTCCAAGCCCAGCCATACAACATTTTGAGGCCAACAGGATCCTAAATACAGACATGAAAGAATAATAACAGTTCAAAAATAAAACAAAACACAAACCCCAGACTTCTCTGAGCCAGAAAACTCCTCGGGACAACTGTTGTTTCCACCGTACAACTTGCCATGTTTGAAGGGAATCTTCCTGCTGCAACAAACACAACAAAGGGGTAAAAGGATTAAAAATAGCAACTGCATCTTGCCCAGACCAGGAACAGCATTGCTGCTCCTCTTACCCCATCCTGCCACAAAAGACCTGTGTCCTCTGAGATGACAATTAGTGGGCAATTTCAGATTTCTTATTAATTACTTTAAGTGTCTACCTCTCTGCAGCTTTTATTTACACTCAGCTGAGCAGAATGCAGTAATTTCCCAGGTACCTATTAAACCAGCTCAGAAAAAGAAGTCTTTAATTCCTACGATTATGGTTTTTTCCCCCAAAACTATGACAACATTGCAAACAGAAAAGCCTGTGGTATGAAGATGTGACTGAAAGATGTAACTGAGATACCTTAGAGAATTCTTAATCTATGTCTCTTCTCTATCCATCAGCTCTCACTTGCCTTTTTTTCCCCATCAAATGCTACACAGTTTGAATTTGCAGGTAGGTTGCCTGCCCTCTGTGTGAAGCTGAACAGTTGCTCTGTCCTAGATAATATAAAACTACTGCCTTAAGAACCACAGGGATCTGTAAGAAATAATCAGAAATGATCAACCCACATTGATTAAAGCAGATGCAGAGTCTTCTGGCATCTGCAGGAGCCAAATGTTTGCAAG
>JAOEGS010020648.1:0-29511 GCA_025447755.1 Corythornis vintsioides
GTCCAACCCCCCTGCCAGAGCAGGGGCACCTGGACCAAGTCACCCAGGAACAGATCCAGGTGGGTCTGGAATGTCTCAAGAGCAGGAGACTCCACAACCTCCCTGGGCAGCCCCTGCCAGAACTGTCACCCTCACTGGGAAAAGGTTTTTGTTGTGTTTACCACAAATCCACTCCTCTGGCTGTAACTGATTGATGGTAGCTCACACCCACTGTGTTCAGGTGAAAATACACACCAGCTGCCCTAATTCTGCCCCAGCTGGCAGACCAGTATCACTGGGAATCTGATGGATGGCCACCAAGTGACCTTCAGTGGGACTTTAAAGCATTTCTCCACTTGGTTTTTATGTAGCTGATAGAAGAGAAAATGGTGTCAGTCCCAGTGACAGCCAAGTCTGCAGAGCTATTTATTATTAAGGAGACATATGAAGGTCTTTCCACTGTGGCACCATCCTGATGATTTTCTATAAGTAATCACTATTTAAGATCCAGCAGGAATGAATTTAATGAGTCTGAGCAAAGCCTATGAGCTGGTGAATAGCAGAAGTTTTGTTTGAGGTGCTCTAGATGTGCAGGCTTGCTCTGATCTAGTCAGTGTGTGCAGACATAATTGAAACCTGCCATTCTCTTTATCAAGGTAAAATATTCCAGTTCAGACCCCCAGTCTTCCAAGTGGAACAATGCTGAGTGTTGCATCCTGCCTTTAATACCTGAATTCAAGAGAAGGTCAGGAAATCCTTTATGGAAGTTTGCACGCTGGCAATAGAGAGGAAGAACAGAAGGTTTGAAGGGAAGCTGCTGCTCTGCATCCATTGCCTTTTGATTCCCCCTGCTTGCTGTTCTCACTTCATGCCTGTGGATGATACCAGAGCAATGTTCTTGCCATACAGATGTTGGATGCAAAGTAGGGAAGCTTTATATTCAGCATCCCTACTCATGTGCCTGAGTGCAATCACTGAAATTATATTTTTATTGAGTTACAGAAATGAACTTGCATCTTTTTTTGTTGTTATAAGGTGTTGGAAATATTGAGAACATTTTGCCACCCTGGTTTTTTTAATCCTCATTCCCCATGGTAGTTAGGACCAGGGTGTGATGCCCCTTTGCCTGCTTCCAGAAACATTTTCAACCCAATCTCCTTTCTTTCCTAGTCCTGAAGCACCACCTCCACCTGAGCCTGCATGGGAAGAAAAACAGACTAGTGTTATCCACCTTGCAGGAGAAGACTTCAGGGAGTCCTTGAAGAAGAAGAAGCACACTCTTGTCATGTTCTATGCACCATGTGAGTAAACACCTACATGGAAGGCTTTTATAAACCCTGCTGTTGGTGAAACCCTGAATTGATTCCCTCTCTGTCCCCAGACTTTTAAGGGTAAAGAGCTTATTCTGAATATAACTGCATGGGGCCATCATTTGTGTCTTTATGGACAGAAACTAAACGGTCTACAGTGTTTATTTAAAGAGCTACTGCATTAATGCAGACACCAGAGCAGGCAGGGGTACAAAAGAAAAAGAGATTTATTTTCCTTTGCTGCATTTTATGGTCCATATAACAAAATGTGATCTTTTCTAGCAGCACAATGGACGTGAAGAGCCTGACTCATTAGTGCAGCACTTCAGCAGTGACATCGTTGTAGTGGTGTGGGAGGAATCAGTCCCCAGAGGCTGAGAACAAATTTGGATGGAATAAATTTTTGTCTGTAAGAAATCTCCATTTAAATCTCCATTGGGAATATGGACATCATTTCTTCCTCCCAGATTGTTTTGAGTGCATCACACACGCTTTCTTTTTTTGAAGCTCCTAGGAATATTGCTAGAGAAGTGTTGAATCAGAGCCCTCATAAATTAGGTGAATGAGAGGGACCTCTCTCTGTTTTCCTGTGTTGCCCTAGAGACAGGCAGGCTTGGTACAGGTTCTTGACTTTTGAGGAGTCTCTCAAAGGGAGAAGATAATCCTGCCACTTCATGTTAGATAGTATTAACTTAATTTTTTTTTAGCATCATGACTCAGACCTGCACGTGGCTCTTCCCTGCTTTCCCTGAAATTCATAGATAGCCTGCAGATCAGCAGTTCCTAACTTCTCTCCTCTGAAACTGCAGGTATTTTCTAGAAAGGGAGAAAAAGCTCAGGCCCTAATGGCTAATCAGGCAGCCCCTGATTTTGCTTTTGTATTAGAATGAAACATCAATGCTCTGGGGCTCCCACAAAGCCCTGCAGGATGTGGGAGAAGGGAGGGGTGCAGTTCAGAAGGGAGATGTCTGGAAGAAAAGGGGAGGGGACTTAATCCCTTCTCAACTCCAGTTCCCACCACCTATTGACTAAAAACTGCACACGAGCCAGGAATTTCTGATTCATGGACCTCAACTGGTTAAGAGCAAGGCATAGCTGTGAAATCAAATGGTAACATGTAGGAGTTCTCCTGATTTCTGTGGAAGAGAGGGATTTCTTTGCCTTTTGGTTTTTACACACATCTTTTCAAGGCACTTAAATCCCCAGTCCTTTTTTAAAGGCCATGCTTAAAGCAAAGACACTGTGCAGTGAGTATGGAGCTCTCAGGGTTGAAAGCACAAGGCAGCTTGTGTGTTGGGCTCCTGATGGTAGTTGTCAGCAGGTTGACTTCTGTTCTTACACCAGGAGGGGTGAGCAAAGATCAGCCTGGCTCTGTCTGCACAGACAGACAGTCAAAGCCAGGCCTGCATGGTGCAAGACTTGGATCTTTGGAGGCTGCCCTTCAGCCACGTTGTTCTTCTGCAGCATGGGACAGAGAGGTGTCAACTGCAACCACTTCTGCCCTTCCCAGCACTCCCAGGCCAGGCAGTGTTGCTGTGGTGGGCCATGCCCAGGTGTGTCAGGTTTGTTCTCTCAAGGTGGCAGGCTCTGTGTGCCAAGCAGAAAGCACACCCAGGGGGTGCAACCAGCCTGCCCTTTGGGTGCAGGGGGAAGCAGCAGCAGACTGGTTTACCTCTGTGCTTTCTGTGAAGTAATCATGAATGCAGCAGAGCAGGACAAATCACTCTGTTCTTTCAGCTTTTCTGCAGAGCTGATGTGCCTCCTGCTAAATTTGATAGATTAGCTTTTGTTTACTGTTTCCCCAATCCTGAGACCACTTGGAGCTCACATTGCCAATTAGTCTTAACTTGCTTATTTTAGTGCAGAAGGAGCACTGCTAAAACTGCCAGGCCCCATTATCTCCAATCATTTGCTTTCTCTGTTTAGATCCACATCTTGGGTCAGTGCAGCCTCACAGTATGTTCCTCCAGTCACTTGTGACTCTCTGACAGGATTTGTTACACTTACACATATGCTGAGATATTTTCAGCTTGGGGTGTATGTATACATGCATATCTAAAGGATGTTTATATATCAATATTTATGCTAAGAAATGTATCTCTAATCTGGCATTAGAATTTAAAGCAGAAAGTGGATTATTCTGACCTTTGTAAAGCTTCCAGCTAGAGTGACAAACCTTTAGGCAAAGGCCACAGATAATATATCTAACATGCAGATTCAAATGAGATCTGGCTTTTCTCTGGCAGTTTCCAGTCCAAATGACTTAATATTTATGGGAGAACCATCAATCTGGTGCTGGGCCAATGTCTGGACTGAGCTGAGCAGTGCTTTAAAGGTGCTGAAGAGTGTTTCATGGTGACTAAGATCCAAAAGAGAAGGCTGCTCCACCCCATGGAAAGGCTGGGGAACCCATTCCTCCATCACCCTGAATGTGGGCTGAGTGTAAAGGCAATTCCTTGTGCCTGCAGGATATTTTAAGGACTGAGAATCAGAATCAGAACTCTTGATACTATTGGGGGAAAAAAAATAGCTCCCTTCCTGTGGCCTTGACACCCACAGAGAGGGATGTTCTTCATTTCCCATTCTCATTCCTCCTCTCTGCTGCCTCTAGGCACTTCTTTGGGGCAGGTCCCCAGTCCTGACTGGGCACAAGTGCCATCTGCTCATTTCTGGACTCAGCATGAACTCCTACCACCCTGGGCTGACTTGTTTGCATCAGTTTCTCTTCTGGCATCAGTGCATTGACTTTCTTCCTTCTCCGGTGTCCTCTCTGTTTGTTCATGTAGCTTATCTGAATGTTTTTTATCTGCATTTTTCCTTTTATGTGCTCTCTCTGCTCTGTTATCCCAGATAATTGAGATTTGACTTTGCCAATGCATTAAATTTTAACCTCCTACTACTAGAGCACTGAAAACTCTGCAAAATAGAAGCAGTTGGTTGCAATTAGTTGTCAGACTCACAAAGGGCAGCAAAGTTCCAGTAAATAACGTGGCTTCTCATTGGAGATATTTTTTTGCTGCATTACTCAATTAAAAAGAATAAAAAAGTGGGGACAAAAAGAAGTGGGTGAAGTTAAGTGGGTATTTTTCAAGGAAATAGGGAGAAAAAGAGAGTTATTCAGGAGTGTGCTGTGGTTTTAACCCAAACATCTGGCTGCAGACATGGAATTTCAATGCAGAGCCCCATAGCACCTCCCTGGTCACAGTGCTGAGCACCCTGCCCTAGCTGATCCTGTTCAGAGCAGCAGATTTGGGCTGGGTGATCCCTGCAAGTGCCTTCCAGCCACAGCAGTGCTGTGTTTCTAGGAACAGAAACACTGGAGTTTGAAAGACACGATGGGGTGGTGCTTTGAGGGTTTGTTCTGTGGTTTGTGCTGTTGGTTGGTTGGTTTTTTTAACCCATGGAGTTCTGCTTTTCTCTAAACTTGATAACATTCCCTGCTCATTCTTGCCCAGAAACAAGCTGTCTGCTTGGGCCTTGTAAGAATGAGACAGCAACACAGGAAAACACATTTTTTGCTGCCTCCAAAGAGGCTGCAAATGAATCAACTGAAATAAAAATTGAATGTAATAGATCAGCCATTAATAGGTTCAAATAATCAGGCTGGGGGAGGGGGGCACTTATTTTTTCCTTCCCTTTCAGCTTGGCACTGAGGAAATTCAGCCAGTTCCTACTTGGGTGAGAAAACCAACAAGGTAATAAGCAACCTTAAAAGAAAAAAAAAACCCAACAGAGACTTTGAGCAGCAATGAGAAATAATAGGGGGAAAATGTTCCTTTTTAATGGTTTGCAAAGGTGGCAGTTGCCAATGTTATTAACTTCCCAGTGGCCTCAATCTGAGGGACTCAACAGGGTTCACAGAATGGGTGGGTTTAATAAATCCTTTGCTGGGAGCTGATTTCTGCCTCTCTGTTCAGCACTGAAAACTTGCACATCACCCCAAATTCTTTCTGTCAGCTGGAAAAGGTTCTTTGCTGGTGCAGCCTGAGCCACAGGGGTTGGTTACCCAGAGAACACCCAGAAGGAAACTGTCCCGAGGGTGATGTTGTAGAGGAATTTTTGTGCTGGGGAAGTGGCTGTTTGGCTACAAGAGGAGGTGTGATGAAGAGACATCAGTCTCCTTGACTCTTCACTTGAATTTTTTTGCTAGGATTTTTCTTTCAGTGCTGGAAGAAGTGAATGAGAGTCTTTAATCTGTGTTGCACCTGATAAAATCACAGAAGTCTTTGGGCTGCTGTTTTAGACTTTAAAAGGCTGTGTTTTCTTCAGAGCTGGTACCTGGCTATTGTTCTGATGTCAAAGAGAGTTCTTTGTTCCAAGTGGAGCAGGAATCTTCACATCATCACTATCTGATGGGTCATCTCCTGGCCATCAGTAAGAATGAAGAACTCGGGGATTTCTTCAGCAGTAAGAAAACAGGGATCAGTTTTTTTCCTAACTAAAGCAGCCCACCCCTGTGTGCTTCATCAGCAGTGCATAAAATGCTGAGAGCTAAAGCAAACTTGCATTCATTTTCCTCCAAGGCTTTATTAGTCCTTCTGGCTCCTGCTATGCTGCTTCTCTTGTCTTTTAACAATAAACCCTGCCTGAAGTGACTGGGCTGGGTGCTGAGCAGACCTGGGTGGCATGTGCAGGCTGCACAGAGGGGGCTGAAACGCTGACAGTTGAGTTAATGGGTCCACGTGCCCCGAGCAAAGCAGCAGCAGCATCACAGGAGTTCAGTGATGGCCTCAGGTTGGCTCCTACCTAGAGGTTTCCCTCTTGCTTGCAAGCACATCTACTTAAATTCTCATTAGAAGGCTGCTTCAAAGGGCCTGAACAAAGCTCTGTGTGTTTGCAAATGAAGCTTAAGCTATCCAAAAATTCTTAAAAACATGCTGAACAGAAAGAATCAGTTTCAAGGCAAAAAGCCCTTGTAGGAAGGATTTTCTACGTGGGTTTTTTTTTTGGTGACTGAGGCAGCAGTGAGGTCTGGACCCTCTGATAATGAAGCTTTAAATCCTGCGTGGGCTGGCACTGCAAAATGTTGATGTGTTAGCTCTGCCACTAACTGGTTGCTCTCCTGCATTAGTGGTGCTTTTGCTACAGGCTGGCAGCAGAGAGGCTGTAAAAAGAGTGCTGATGCCACAGAGCCCATTAGCAGCCTGGCTTTAGAGAGTGGGCTCTGCAGCCAGGCTGGCAGAACTGCTCTTAGCCCCACTGCTTGTGTTAAGAGGATTCATTAGCACAGCTCTTCTCAGCTCAGAAGCTGGGGCACTTCATGGGACTGCCCCCAGCCAGTGTGTGCCCTTGCCCTGGGAAATCCACTCCACAGCCTGGGGAGACACTGAACTGGGGACAGCATCCACTGCCTCAAACCCATTGCCAGTTAGGCAGATGCTTTTTTTCTGGATATATCTCTGGATATAACTCTTTAACCCTTTCCATCCAGCAGTGGCTTGCTGAGCTGTTTTCCATCTTAAAGAACTACTTGTTGCCAGCTGCCAAGCACTGGGATGCCAGTTGGAGTTCAGTGCAGTCACTCAGACCCTTGTAGTGGATAAACCAGTCCAAGAGTTTTGTGCTGAGTCCCTCACCATTGTCATCCAGCCTCTCCTGGTGGTTTTGTTGCTGTTCAGACAGCTTGGGGAGAAAAACCCCCAAGGAAAGCCACCAGCAGGCTGTGCCATTGGGAGCATGTTGCCCTGATGCTAAACTGAAAAGCTGATGACCTCTTTGGAAATCCAAGAGCAAACCCCCCTCCTTTCAATTACTAATACCTTGTGTCTTGGAAATACAATTATGTTACGTGTCAGGTCACGTTGTGAAATGAGCTTTGCTTGCAGATATTCAATTAAAAGGCCCTCCAATCCTTGCTGGTAGAAAAAAAGGCAAATTAACCTTTCAGTCACATCTCCAAATGCCTTTCTTCAGCCTGCCTGTGGATTCAGTAACTTCTGTAGCTTCATGAATCTTCTTGGGTTAAGCACTATGGCCATTTTCAACTCTTATCTCTGCAATTACTGTCTGTGGCCTTTCTTTCCTTGATTGATCAAGCAATATTCTGTTTTAATTCTAGTTAATCACTTGGAACTCTGGAAGTGGAAGCAGGTCTCCAAGCTCCCTGGTTTGCTTTGCTAGCTGTGCAATGTGCTCCTTTCACTTGCTCAGAATTGCAGTCATTTAAAAACCAATAAATGGAGGGCAGTGTGGACCCCCTGTTATTTACATGGTGATGATTTCCAGCAGAGCTGGGGAATTGGAAAGTCATTCCCTGCACTTTGCAGGCTGAGGGCTCCATCCTGCCACGTGCTGAGCCCTCTGAGGCCCTGGTGTTTTCACAGTTGAATGGATGGAGTCAGCACCTTGCAGCCCTGTTTTCCCCCCCCTGTCAGGCATCATTGTGAACCCCCCGAGTCACTTAACCTCTTCCTGACTCCATTTAACCTTGGGTGTAATGACAGAGGGGGATAATCACATCTGTCTCTCTTAGGGGCAATTTGAAGCATAATTAATTGCTATTAGTTAAAGCATTTGAGATCCCCCATTGAGAGGTACTGAAGGGGGAGCAGAGCCCTTTCTCATGCTGAGGATGGAGCACAGACAGCCCAGGCTCACAAATCTCTGCTCTGAGGAGTTGGCCAGCAGCTCACTAGGAAAATACTGACAGTTGAAGTTAGTACATTTGAGCTGGAAACAAGTCTACAACATTAAAATGTATGCATCTTTAAAGCACCTCTGGAAAAAAACCCTCATGTAAAATACATGCCCAGCACTTTGTTACTTGGCTGATCAGATTTTATTATGTGCAGGATGCTAAAAGCACAAGAGGAAAGAACATGGGTGGGGTTGTACATCATTGTGTATTACAGAGGGGCCAAAAGAACCCAGGTCTTCCTGCACTCAGCTTGCCTGAGCTGCACTGCTGTGGGGGCAGCTCTGCTGGGATGCTCAGGGTAGGGGCAGCAGGGGTGGCAGCCTCAGCTGACCCTGGTGCTGGCATGCTGCAGGTGCCAGCTGCAGGAGACAGTGCTACAAGCCCAGCCAAACCTGCTCTCCTCTGGAGCAGTTTCAGCTCAGTGAGGTGAGGCCAGCACAGGCTGCAGCCTGAGCAGCTGGAGAACCACTGTGAGGAAGCATCTTCTGGAGAAATGCAATTCCTCTCCAGATGAGAATCACTAGTGATGGGGAATGTGAATTTCCCCTCTGAACTGGGCTGGCTGCAGCAGGCAGAGAGCTCTGGAGGTTACCTAGACTTTGGTACCCAGCTTGAATAGCTCCTTACAATGAAAATGAGACTGGCTTTGCTTGATTTCCCTCACTTCTTAATCTGTGGATTTAAGCTGTTGACACACTGAGCTTTCCCTTGGCCAGGAAACCTTCTTTTCAGTCACTTTTCTTATCAGAGAATCATCCAGGGTGGAAAAGCCTCTTGGGATCATCCAGTCCAACCATCAACCCTACAAAGTTCACCCCTAAACCACATCCAAAATGGGTCTTGTGAGCCCAGTTTGAACTTACTCTTTACCTCTGCTCCTGCAAACAGCATTTGGGAGGTGCCAGGTTCAGAGGTTCTCTCCCCAGCTTCTTAATATTCCCATTTCTATGTTCAGTGAAGCTCCTTTTGACAACTCTATCACTTTCTCCCAAAGCTATATTGCTGGTATTGTTTGGATTCCTTTTGCTCCTAATACATTTAAAGCCCCTTATATGGTGAAAACATCATTATTAGCTCTGCTGACTGCAGATACTGCTTTGATGTCCATTTGCTGGCTTTATCTATTTTGCACAAATTGTTAGCTTTTGATTTATATTCATTAAAAACAGCTTCACCTTTCTTCTGTGTGCTCTGCTAATACAGCTTCCACCCTTCTGAGGAAACTGAATTAACCTTCTCCTGTTCTGCTCTAAAGAGGTTATATTCTATTCTATCACTGGGCTTTGTAGTTCCAAATTAAACAAAGCATGGAGTAACTTAAAGAATTTTTTTTTTTCATACTTAAGCAAGTAGAAACCTGTGGTTTTTGGAAAGAGAATTGGATTCCTTTAGGCAATTCTGAGAATTTCACACAGTTTTCTTTTAAATATAAGAAGCTGTTGGTGGACAGGGTGCATCTGTTTCATGCTCTACTCTGGAGACACCTAGATAATTGACATCTGCTCCTAATTAATTTGTTTTAAGAGTCTCTTGATTTTTGCTTTTGACTCACTCTCAATTCTCTTGGTGAAGGAAAGGAACCCTGTCCAGTGAAGAAGCCTCCATTTGGGTGCAATAAGGATTTATAGGTTATTTCTTTGATAGTTCCATTGCTTTGAAGTGCTCTTTGCATCCTTTCTGCATCCCAGGGGACTCTGCAACGATGGGAAATGTTTACAGTTGTGAATACAGGGTAGAATTTCTGTGTTTATTGAATTGTCACCACAACATATGCTTGATTACTCCTCTTCAGGGCAGTGAGCACTTGGTTTTTCCTATGAGGTTTGTATCTGTCTCACCTGACAACTGGGTTGGGGTTTTTTTTTCCCCTCAGTCTGCTTTTTGTTTAACAAAAATAAGTATTTTTTAAGGTGAATTGAGCACTTAGTAAGTTTTTCTGTTTCACTATGTGGTGTCTTTGTCTTAAATCACATATATAAATGTTTAATGGCACAGTGTTGGAAACCACATCCACCTCAGCCCTGCAGTTCTCCTTCAGAGTCCTCAAACCAGTGTTTCCTTGAGGGTGAAACCAGTCTGTGGTGGCTTCTCCACCACCTTTCTGTGCCCAGCCCACCACTGGCATGTTCTTTCTGTGCTCAAACTCCCCCAGAGATGCTGCAGCACGTGGCTGTTCCTGCTCTCAGGAAGTTCAGTGCACTGAAAAGAAGCTGGGCTGTGTATTTTCCACCACTTCATCTCCCCAAAGACCCACTGGTTTTCCTTTAAAGGCCTCTGTAATTAGGGAGATTTCATCTGCCTCCCTTTCCTCAGTGATCATGGGCCTGAACCAAGCCTGCTTGCTGACTTCATTTCCCTTGTCTGCTGCTCATCAGCCATTCCTCTGCAATTTCTACCTGCAGGAGCCTTATTTTTCATCTACTGGATCAAGGAAGATCTCCTTGGTTTCCCAGGCAAGGAATGTGATGGTGCCCACCATGTGCCTTCCCAATTTACAGCATGAATAAGGGGAAAAAAAGGAAAATACATGTGGAAAATCAGCAGTGCAAAGGCAAAGAGAACTTTGGATGTTCCAAATTTATTGCAGATTTCACAAGTCAGGCACAGGAAATTACTGCTCAGTTCACATCTGCTGTTACCCCTGTTGAGATTAAATTTGCCAGTGATGTAAAAACAAAGAGAATTGGTCAAGCAAAGCTCTGAAACCATCTTGGAAAGCTCTGCTCCAAGAATTACTGCTTCCAAGACCACCTCTTGGCCTTGTAGGAAGCTTGTGCTCCTATCACAGCACCCAAGTTATTTAAATGGAATGAATCTTCCCACTTCTTTAGTCCACAGTGGCTTACTGTCCTATAATTACTCCTGAGACAGGGCAGGACCTTTGGAATCTTGACACCTTCCCAATACCTCCCAATACCACCAGTTTAATCTTTGTTTTCCATGGCAGCTAATCTGGAAAATCCTTTGTAAAGAGTCTCTGCTCATCTACAGTGCTTTTTTTTTTTGTTGTTTTTCATGGACATTTCCTCTCTTTGGACTTTCAGATCTGGGAGATGGTGTTAACACTGGAAAGAAACTGGTGCTGGTGGGTGTGAGGAGGGGATGGGGAGAGCAAGTTGTCAGTCTGTCAAAATGAAGACATCAACCTCTGCTTTGCCTTGGTTTTGGCATGTGTGCTTTAAATAGAAATGCCTGGCTTGGGTGACTTCCAAGTGTTTGCTGCCTTTGGCAATCAGGCCTAGGTTGGAACAGATGAAGTTGTGCTGTTCCATATGATTCCTTCCTCCTTTTTTCAGTGACTCCTGGAGACTCCTGGGGAGCTCAGCCTAGTGTTCACATCTGTTCCCTGCAGGGATGTCCAAGGATAACAAAAAGCCTACTGGACTTGAAGTCAGCTCTGCCAAAAGCCACGTGGTTGTGTTGTAGTTGAGCAAGCAGAGTGCAGTAAAGAGAGGAGGGAGGGAGCTTTGGATCAGTAAAGGAAGGGAACTGTTTGTAATGTGGGCTTGGAGGGGGAAGATAAGATCCCAGAGAAGAGGAAATGTCTCCTGCTCTGGAGACATTCCAGCCCCACCTGGATCTGTTCCTGGGTGACTTGCTCTAGGTGCCCCTGCTCTCCAGGGGGGCTGGACCAGATGAGCTTCTAGGTCCCCTGCAGAACTTGCAGGAGTGCCTCAGTTTCCCAGGAAACATCTCCTTTTTGGTGTTCCTAGTTGCTGCTTGGACTCAGTGTCTATACACGGGTGTCATTGCAGTGCTTTCAGAACCTGAAGGAGAAAAAACCCCTCTAAAATTCAAAGCAGTGCATTTAAGCACTGAAATTGCATGCTGATGAAGATGAAAGAGATGTGCAGATACTGTTCTTCTTGGCAGCTGAAAGAGTGAGTGCACCATGAGAGGCTGGCTGCAAGCATCCTAAGAAGGGCATTTGTTCATCACTGGCTTAAAAGTAACCCAGACACTTGTCCATCACTGTGAAATAGTGGTAAACAACAGTAGCACAACCTGTAATTGGAACTTGTGAGCAGCTCTGCTCTGTTCCTCTCTAGAAATAAAAGCAGGATGAGCCCTTTTACCCCTGCTGGTGTTATACAAACTGGAGAGAACTGTGTCCCTTCCTTTTTTCCCCTTCATCTGACTAGTGTCCTGAGTCTTTGCTTGGCAACAACTTCTTTCTGCTGGGTTTGAAAGGAGTAATTTGTTACACATATGCAGGCACTTGCTTGTTCAAAGCCTTCCTTAGCATTGCTGTTGTGAGAGCAGTTGAGATGAATCCCAGACAATGAGCATTGAGAGCACTCCCATTTGAGTCTCCAAGCAAGAGAGTGGTTCTTGTTCCCCTCCTGCAGCTCCTCCAACGTGTGAGTAGGTTCAGTGCAGGATGAAGCAAGGGATGAACTGACACGTGGTCTCCAGGTGCCTTATTTTGCTCCCTTTTTTAATACAAACTTACTGCTAATTCACTTTGTCTCCATGTCTTTTAGAACTAATGCTTGTGCTCTTTTGTTTTCTTTTTCTTCCCGTGCCAAACAGGGTGCCCCCACTGTAAAAATGCAATTCCACATTTCACAACTGCTGCTGAAGTCTTCAAAGAAGATCGAAAGGTAACCTGATGTTGCTTCTTTCTGAGATATTTCAGAGTGTTTGCCACCATTTGTACTTCTGGAGCCTTTGCTTATTGAGAAGGCTTGAGAGAAAATCACTGTTACACCATCAGAACTGTAGCTACATCTTTATTTTTTTATCTTTATTTGCTCCAACTGAGTTAGCTAGTCTGTTTTCCTTAATTTCTTGTATTCATTTTATTTAATTCTTTGTGTTGAGTTCTTTTCTGTGAAGTGAAACACCTGGAGAGGTGATTGATACCCCAGGCCTGTCAGTGGTTTAGGAACCATTTGGACAATGTCCTTAACATGCTTTAACTTCCAGTCACCCCTGAATTGGTCAGTTGGACTAGGTGATGGTTGTAGGTCCCTTCCAGCTGAAATACCTGTTTTACTCTGCATCCTGATCTACATGAAGAGGTGATTTGGTGCCAGTTATACCCCTGTTCATCTCTCTGCTCTGCAGTGGAAGAATTTGTCATGTCATTTTTCTTCCCTTCTCATCATTCCTGTAACTCACAGAAGGTGCATCAAATGGACAAGAAACAAATCATTTTGTATCCCTAACTGCATAATATTCCAAGTCCCTCCCTGCTGCCCTGTGCACACAAATTCAGAGTCATTCTGTTTGCCATCTCCTGCTGCTGTACATTGGCATGCTCAGACACCTTTTGGTTACTTGTTCCTTTCCAAGCATCTTTGTTTTCCCCATTTTCTGCTGGTTCTCAATGAAGCCTGTCTCCCCTCATTACAATTTCAGCCAGAGAAGATGAAGCCAAGGTAACCAAACAATGTGAAACTTGCTTATTAGAGCCCCAGGATATATCAGCAGTATTCAGAGCAGCCTGGATTGGCCGTGCTGGTGGGGAAGTGGAGCTTTGGGAAGGTTTTGGTTGCAACTCTTGACTTCAGTTTAGCACTGAAGTGGGAAGGTATGAAATGTTTTGAGTTGGAACAGCAGAGCCAGTGGGGAATATTAAAGCTGGTCCAGTTTCAGAGAGCTGTGTGCAGTTAGGGAAAAATGATGTTATTCCACCCCAGTGATTTAGGGATGGATTATCTGGAGACCCCTGTTTAATTGTGTACAGACATATCCCACCAAGGTGCTTCTTGCTGCCACTTTGTGCCCTTGTGGGAAAGAAAATAAACCAGTCTAAGGCTTCAGAAGGGTTGTGGCTGTTCCCACAGGCAGCACTGGGCATAATCCCATGTTCCAAATGGGGCTGAGCTCAGACTTTGCCCAATTCACACTGCTGCAGGGTTTCAAACTTCTGCAAAGCTTCTGCTTGAGAGGGAAGAGCCATTTCTCCTCACAAACAGGCAAAGGTCAGTCATTTTCATTTTTATATGTAATAGTGTCTTTGTGTTTTGGTTTGGTTGTTGTTTGTTTCCCTGGAGAAAGGTCTTTTCACTTGAACAGAGTATGGTTGCATTTAAACCTCATCATCTTTTCAACAGAGGTGGCCCTTTAATTAACCATTTAATTCCCCAGAAGTCAAAGAACAATCATAAGCTTTCTAGCCTTGAATTGATAGCTTAAACACCCTGGGTGTAACCCAGAAAGCAGAGCCTCTGCATTCCCTGGCCCTGGAGAAACTCAGTGCCAGGAAGACCAGATGAGTGGAGAGGCAGGTCCCAAGAAGCACTTAGCATGTTGCTTGTAGATATTTTAAAAGGAAAAAAAACCAAAAAGAGGGATTGGAAAAGGCCATCTGGAGTGTTCTTGCCTTGGGGGGCTGTGCTCCCTGCATGCAGCTGCCTGGAAAAAAGGAAAAACCTTTGGCCTGTGCTCCTGGAGTCTTGGCAGTGACCAGTGCACGTCACAGAATGCAAATGTGAGGTTGCCACTTGTGCTGAACAGATGGAAGAGCAGCAAGGCATGTTCCCTGACTCCTCCAGACACTCTTGAAAGGGCACCAGCTACATCTTAAAACCAAAAAACCCTGCATTCTGCCTAAAGTTCCTCTGGAAGAATCTGACCCCTGTTTGCTTAAAAGGCATACGTTGGATTTCTTTTTAATTAGACTCATTAATTGTGACATCAGTGCTGGGTGTCATGGTGCCTGCCAAAGCATCTTCCCTTTGCAGCCCTGCTGTGAGGACACCTCGTGCTGTGGGAACACCCTGTGGCCCATCAGACAATCACAGAACCTTGGGGGTTGGGAGGGATTTGGAGTCCAACCCCCTGCCAGAGCATCACCCAGGGCAGGTCGCCCAGGAACAGACCCAGGTGGGGTTGGGAAGTCTCCAGAGGAGACTCCAGAGCCTCTCTGGGCAGCCTGGGCCAGGCTCAGGGCAGCTAATCATGCATCTGCCATTTGTGAGCCTTTCCCAGGGAGAGCTGAACTGCACCAGGCTTTAGCAGGCCAGCTTGGGGTGCAGTGATGGAGTGATCCTAGAGAAGAATGTGCATTTGTCTCATCCCTAGGTGTTTTTTAAGGCAACAACAGACTTTTTGTCTGGTAATCAAGTAATTGTCATCTGGAATTGACCCTCCTTTGATAATGTTGCTTGGGAGCATTATTTTCCATGCTGCAATTTTACCTTTTTTTTTTTAAATTGTATTATTTTTTAAATCATATATCATTCCTCTGAAATCAATATTCAGTTAGTTATTCACTTCCATTTTCATAACAAAAGTCAATATTAGCTCCAGCAGAGATTTATTTCCTTGAATCAATAAAGCAGTGTGTGGCAGTACATATTTTAACAGGAGAGAAACTAGGGTGGCAGGGGGCATTTTTTACTGTATCATCAGATGGGCACTGGGAGAGGAGCTGCTAAAATGAAACAGCTTCTGACCTCCTGTGCCCAGCAGGTCCAGGGAGCTTCTCTCCCTCCTCTAGAGCAAAAAGCTGGAAGGGAGCTGTGACTCCTGATGTACCACTGGATGATACTGCCAGTGTTTCCAGCACAGGTATATATATATAATTAGATATATCATTATCATTAGCTCCCATTTTTTTGGGGACCACAGTGAAATGTTGCTCTGGGACTTCCCTAGTCAAATAAAAAGACTTCCCAGTCCCAGATGTTGCTAGAGTTGCATGAAACTGTAGTGGATTAAAGGAGGAATGCATATTCATCCAGCATTATTAATCATTAATTTTATTGTGCACCATGATTAAGCACTGCTAGCATGCATCCCAACCTGGCATTAGCAATTAAGCTGCAGAGCACTTGTGAGGAGCTCCTAATAACTTGAAGAAAGCTGGAATTACTTGCAGCCCCTCAGTCTTTTGCCTGGAGGCATCAAGATGTGGATCTTTCCAGAGAGGTAAAGAGACTGAAAGCTAATTTTCTTAATCTCCAAGACACTATCAAAGTCATTCACAACAGTTTCATACCTCAGACCAGCTGCAAAACTCTGGATGAGTGCACAGATCCCTTCCCTTTTTCTGGCTGTGACCTCTCCTTGTGTGATATTGAGAGCAGTGAGGAAAAAAACAACCCCACAAACTAAAAAAAGCCTGTATTTATTTTTCCTATTTTCAGGGAACCAGGACTTCCAGCATTCTTTCTGCATTAATCCTGTGACATGAAATGAATGCTTGTCTCATTTTAAGCTTGCTTTTGCACAGAAGTAGCCAAGGGGACACTAAATTTTGGCTGGCTGCTAAGGTCAGGAAGGCATAAATACTTAGAATAAACTCTTATGCTGGGTACTGCTCCTAACCTTTCATTTTAACTGGTTCTGAATGAGTGGGAGTCTTTCTGTTTACAAAAAAAAAAGGGAAAAAAAGTGTGATCTTACATGTTTTTAACAGCTCTCAAGAGTCCTTTTTCTGTAATAGCCTTATTAATGTTTAAAACTGGGAAAGCAGGCACTAAATATTGAAGGTAAGAACACTGCTCACTCTACAGAGTGCTCTCCATCTGAAGATGGAGTGAGATCTCACCCAGCATTGTCTTGTCAGCCTTTCAAAGCCAGACCCAAACAAGCAAATTAACTGCAGTTGGCTTTGCCAGTCTCTTTAATTACTGTTAGCATAATGAGATTGGGATTTCTCCTTTTGACAGTGTCACCAGCCCACTGCAGGGCATTGTGGAATATTAAGTGATCTTTTAATTACAGTTCAACCCCTAAGCCCTGCAAGAAGAAGGTGTTCAGTACGTGCCAGGGTGAGGGCTGGGATGTCAGATGCTCTAAAGGAGGGTCAGCTTGAGCCGATGGCTCTGAGGAGGTGCAGTGGGCAGGGCCAGGGTGTTGCTCTGCCACCAGCAGGCTGGGAGCTCTCTGCTGCTCAGGGTTTGTTTGTGTGACAGTAGCATCTAGAGGTTTGTAAAGGAATTAACTCCCACTTTGCTAGGGCTGCACAGAACAGTCCCCACGGGCTAAACTGAATGAAGACAGCAAAGGAGACTAAAGCCAGGCTGAGACTGCAAGCAACCAACCTTCTTCTGCACCTGTCTTGCTTGGTAGACACTGCTCTGGCCTCTCACCCCTCCCCATTTGACCTTGAAGTGATTTGGAATAGAAAGAATTTCATGAACAGGCTGCATAAGTGTTTGTCCAGGAACAGGAGAGGTAACTCCTCCGAGCACTCCCAGGGAGGAGGTTGGCTTAGGATGGGGTGTTCCCTGTCAGTGTCCATCACAACCCCCATCATGGCAGAGCTGTGCCCACTGTGCTTGGGTTGGGATTTCCCAACAGCCTCTGGCTTCCCCTTCTGGAGTCTAACACAGGCAGGTGACTGCTCTGAGTCCATGGGGCTTGACATGGTGACCACCCTCTGATCTCCCTCTGCAGCTGGCTGCTTAGAAAAGCCTTTGGGGTCTCTCTGACTGTGTTGGAGCTTTTAGCTGCAGCAGCATCACCACGAGGTGGAGCTTTGCTGTGTCCCCTGCATTGATCTCTTGCCTTGCAGATCTCCTACGCTGCGGTGGACTGTGCCAAAGAGCAGAACCACGAGCTGTGTAAGCAGGAGGGGGTGGATGGCTACCCCACCTTCAACTACTACAACTATGGCAAATTCGTGGAGAAATATACTGGAGAAAGAGGGGTAAGTGAAAAGCAGGAGTCAGCACCTGGGGCAGGGTGGAAGGTCTCCTCTCCCCTGTTGCTGACTTGCAAGTGAAAGCTGTGAGGGCGTTTTTTCTCTGGCTGAAAAGCCCTTTAAGTGCTGTGGTGCTGTGTGGTGTGGGTGAATCCCTGTGCAGCACACCTCTTGCATCTCTGCACTAGGAACCAAGTGGTGTGTTTGAGGAAAACTGAGTAAAATGGGTTCTATTTTGCTGTATTCCACTTTGAGCTGAAGCCTGCGAGTGAATTTGTGCTGAGTGCAAGGGAAAGGTTGATTGGATGGGCTGCTGCTAGCTGTAGAAATGCCAAAAACCACTCAATTTACCCCAGTTTTGGAACTGGATCTCTCCAGCCACCAGGCTGCCACATGGGGACAGGCCATTGGTTTTATAGCAGGGACAAAGCTGGCCTGTGGAGACTCAGGGAAACTCAATATCTCATTCTCCCCCAATCAGATTCACTCCTGGAGCTCAGGATGGGAAGACAATTGTGCCCTCTAGCCCCTGGCCTGAAGCTGCATTCTTTTGGGCTTCTGTGGCCAACTCATTCTATGGCTATGAGTAAAGAGGGCAGCAATAGCATCATGCCTTTTTGTGCTTGTGAAGGGCCTGAAAATAAGGAAGCAATCCAACTGTTTGTGTGTGTTCTTTGGCACAGCCTCCTAGAGGGGGGGTTGCTTTCCAGCAGTGATTGATTGCCTGGAGAAACTTGGGTCTGAAAGAAAAAACTTGGGATCTTCACACCATCCAGTGACTTTGATAAAAGAGCCTTGCCTGGAAGTTATTGCTGTTATATTACTGAAGCTTGGAGGAAAAAGACAAATTCTGAGGTTCTTTTTCAGCCAGGATGTCAGGAAAGTCTGCAGGGAGCTTCATCTCCCAGTTTGCTCCACCTTCAGGACCCCAGTAATCACCATGGTGTGGTGCTGATCTGGGTGTTGCTCCAGAGACTGTGTTCACTGACTGTGGGTCTTTTGCTAAAAGCAAAGATGGGTGCAAGCAGCCATTAATGAAGTAAAATTCCAGGCACAGGTTTTGTGTTTCTGACCTGTATCTGTTGGAAGATACATGGAAAAAAAGGATCTGGGGTGGCTGATAAAAGAATTCAGCAAAACAGGGGTGCTCTGAGGCCACAGCAGTTGGGAGGTGATTGTCCCTGTGCTGCAGAGTGGACTGACACACATCCAGCCCTTTCTTGGGTGGAATTAAATTACCCACCAGGACCATTGCAGGCTCTGCTGCTGAGCTGTGCTCCCCCTCCACCTCTCCTGGGATCTCTGCTCTGCTTCTGCAGCACCAAATTAGCTTTTGTTATCTCCTAGCATGGGCCTGCTGGCAGTGGTGCTTAGAGCAGTGCCTGATTTTCCAGCTCTCTTCACAAATCTGTTTCAGTAACAAGGGGCTGGGATGTTAAAGGGGCTTCTGAGGAGCATGGCAGCATCTTCTGAACCACCTTGGCCCAACCACCTCCTACTTAGCCAGAGGAATCTCAAGAGACAGCAGTGGGAAGCAGGAGCTTCCACCCTGGAGCAGTGGCCTGTACAGGGTCCTCCCTCCCCACCTCCAAGGGAATTGCAGCTCCAGAGTAGAGACTTTTTGGGGCATTTCACCTCAAATTTGAGCAAGGAAGAGTCAGGACACCCTCTGCCCCAGGTGTACTTGAAATGACCTCCAGACATGAGAGTCCTTCCATGGCTGTTGATCACCAGATGTCTCCAGGTGCTCAAAACTTGTCATTTCATTTGGTTTTTTTTCAATGGAAAAACAGGGAATAGTTTTGAGTTTTTGTCATTCAACCTTCTCCAAAGCTTCCCAGCTTTGGGGTTTGCTTTTGTTTTATTTTGCTTTTTATGTCTGGTTGGATTTTTTCAAGTCCAACTTTGACTTCTCTTCTTTGTTCTTTAGATTTTCCCTTTATATCACCAGTTTTGGTGATAAGATGTCTCTGAGCACAAAAAGGCACCAGTGGCCCTTCTAGAGACAGATTTTTTACCTCATCTGGGACTTTTAGGACCTTTTTCCCTGTGTCCCATCTCTCCCAGGTTTGACATGTGGAATCTGCTTTTCCCTTTGCCTTGCAGGAGGGGACAACACAGAAGCACTAACAGCTCCTTAGTGTCTATTTTGCCACGGGATAAAGAAACTCACCCCCCAAATCAATTGTTCTTGATGCATTGCTCTGGTTGGTTTGTCAAAACATGACCCATTTTTCTCTCCTCTTCCACACCAGGACTTGGGATTCACCACTTTTATGAGAACCTTGAGAGAAAGGGACCATGAAAGAGTGGGAAAGAAGAAGGATGAGTTGTAGTTTCTGCCTCAGAAGAAGCTTTCCGCTGCACTGTGAATGGTTCCAGGTCTTTTGCTAAAGGCACCTGAGACTTCACATAATTCTCAAGACAAGAGACTCTTCTTTTTCCTTTTTTTTTTTTTTTTTTATAAACAGCCATGGCCATTTTGTACAATTTTGAAATAAAGTGAAACCACTTGATTTTTAAAAGGACAAGAAATTAGAACGTTGCCATAATGTTTTAAAGACAAAAAAACAGCATTTTCTCTCATGTTGTGAGAACTGACACTCCTATGCAATATTTTTGTAGCCTGTAGTGTGTCTGTAGGTGATGTTGTTTGATAGGGTGATTTTCTTTCCTTTTTTTTTTAAGGTATTGCAGTGTGTGTAAAAATCAAAGGGGAGGGGACACGGGGTTGGGTTGGGTTTGGGTTTTTAAAGCAGTGAAGGAAAATGGGACCTGCAAACAGATTTATTGCAATGCAGTTTTGCATTTTACATGTTCTTCAGTGAGAGGTGGGGGAACAATTTTAAGGTGCTCAGGGATAATTAAGGAATCTGAGTTAATGAAGATGTTCATAGGGACCATTCCAGAGCTGATTTCAGTTGATATCTCTGGTCTTCACATCAGGACTGTTTACATAGAGAGTGGATCAAAAATCAGCAGAGCATGGGTGAAACCAAACTAAAGCTTCCTTTTTTTGTCAAATATTGTCTAACTCCTCCACTAATCATGGCAGGAGTGATTGTCTTACAGGGCTGAACCTTCCAGCTATTAATTCTCCCTTCAAATGATGATTGGGCCATATCAACCATGCTGGAAAATGTTACATTCAAGTGTTTTGCTAAATGCACAATATTTCTGATACTGCAGTAATTATGTTTACATTCCCAAAGTCAATCTGCATTTATGTGTGGGGTTTTTTTTTTTTTTTTTGCTCTTGAAGGAGTTGCATCAACAATCTCTGGCAAAAAATGGTCACTGTGAAACCTGTATTGGCAGCAGTTGAAATGTGTTACACTCTTGATGCTTTAAAAACCAGACACAAAAAATGACAAAGACACAGGTCTGGAGGTACGTATGTCCTCACGGGAGGGGCAGCAAGATGTGAGTCACTTGGAACTGAAAATAAATTTGTAAAAAGACAAGTATTTTGATGATGAATCAGCCTGGTTCTTCCCCAGTGAGCAGCCAGCCGTGGGGGTGGTGGGAGAGCCAGCACACGTGGGATGGGTGCCCACCACCTCTGCTGGGGACCTCCTTGGCACTCCATGGGCACACAAACCAGTGAGAAACTGGTTCTGAACTCTTCTTCTTGCTCCTCAGCTGCCCCCTGCTGCTTTCTGTGGCCAGTTGGGACCCCTGGTGGAGCCGGATGGCTGGACTGGGTGCTGTGCTGCTCAGGAGGTGAGTGGTAATTCACATCCTTCCTTAATAATTTCCCCTCCTCCTCTCTTGCCCAATTAATGGCTGTGTGTGTTTGGCACTGGAGAAGCTGCTGGAGCCATTAGTGAGGAATCTGGTGGCCTGATTGGCCTTGTCTGGTGGCCAGCTTGTTAAGAGGGACATCAAGTTGCTGCCAGAGCTGTGCCAAGTGGCTTCTCTTGTTAGACACCTGAGGAGTCTGCACTCCAACAATCAGCTGCCTGCTGGTGCCTTCCACATCCCAGGGTGAAAAGAGCTTCATTGATTAAGTCTCTTAGTGTGGTTTGGTTTTTTTCTTTCCTCTCAGCATAGTTACTGCAAGTTGTGTTCAGTGCTTTTGCATAGATAATTCTTTATTTTGAGCTATCCTGGCATTAGCAGCAAGAATTCTGCATTTAGGAAAGGATAGATATTGATGCCATTTGATTTGAAACAATTCTTTTGCTTCCCAGCAAACTATCAACTCTCAGTCCAAAACTTACTGCAATTTTTTTTACTCTCAGACTGCCACTAGTCTGCAGAAATGCATTTCTGGGCACAGGCTGTGCCCATATTTGTGCTAATTGCTGAGAAATGTAGGCTTCTTGAGATAAAAAAAGGGGAAAAAAAAAGCAAATCATAGCTTGCCAGTGGTGACATCACTTGTCAGGATCATTCTGAATGATAGGCTGTAGTAAATGTTTAGGATGGGACAATTGCACACTGTGCTTCAGACCAGTCATTCTTTACAGCTGGTTACACCATAATCAAATCAAAATTAAGGATTCTTGTTTTTCCCTTCAGTCTTTTGTCAGTTGCTTCTTGGTTCTGGGGCGTTCATTTTTTTTCTTGGCTAATTGTGTGTTCATGCACAAATATAAAATATTGGAGAATAATTTACCTTCTGTTCCAGGGTCATGACTCATCTGGTTTCTGAAACCCAGTTTTGAACACCATAAATGATTACATGCAATGGCTGACAAAAGCCTTAGTTACTGTCAACTGGAGTGTGCTCTGAGCTTTATCTGAGCAGATAATATATAATATTTTATATATATATATATTAGAGGGGTAAGGTTTATGTTCTGCAGCATTTATTTCAGGAGTAAAAAAGCAGATGCAACTCCCATCATGAGTAAGCTCTAAGACACTGCTTTAGATGGAATTGCTTTATGGGTGATCTTAGTTTTAGAGACTAACAGCTTTTGAAATGAAAAGTCAAGACCAAGTGACAGCCTACAGGTGTTTTCTTAGTCTGTTTTCATTTCAAAATTAAAAAAAAAAAGAGGCAGAACCACTTTTCTTGTTCTTGATGTTGGTGTGAGAAAAAAATTGTTGCCTCTGTGGCTTTCTTAGAATTATACTGAGCCCCTGCCAACTGTCTCCAGATGACCCTGAGGGGAGCAGGGACTGCTGGCCACGTGCACCTCATTTTCCATCTAACAGGCTCCCTGCAGGGGGATTGGGTCTGTAATGCTACACTGGGATTGCAGGAGTCCATCCTGAAAGCTGAGAGGGGGAAAAATTAGCTTTTATCAGCAGGTGCTGAGCATCAGGGCCAAAGCCTGGCATTGCCATTGGCAGCCCAGCATCCATCCCTGAGCATTCCATGGCCCTTTGGCTCACCCAGTTGTGTTCTTAACTGCTCCAGGCTGGAGCTGGTTGGAAACCAACATCTGTCCCCTTGTTTTCTTTGGCTGGCTGTGAGAAGATGCTGTGATTTCTCTGGGCATCCTGCTTGTGTTTTATAATGAAGGAAGGAGCATATCTGGGTGTTTCTACAAAGGAAATGACTCCAAATGCCTTTTTATCTGCTGGCAACAAGGAATTCTGGAATGCCTGACCTCCCAGTACCACTGAAATCCTCCCTGCACAGCACCCTGGCCTGGCTCAGCTTTTGCCAAGGTTTTGGCAGGCACTGTGTGTGCAACGTCGCAAAAAAAATCTCAGTGTCTAAGAGAATTCCAGACTCTGGTTTCCGAGGAGTTAAGCTGAACTGTAAACTCTGTGTATTCATCAGCCCCATGTAGCTGGTTTTGAGGTAAGAAAAAGAGATCTGTTAGCCTCAAATGTAGGGAATCCCAGCTCCAGTGCTGGCCCATGATTAAAGCAGGAGATGTCTGGGTGTTTCCAGCTGCCAGACCTGGTCCTTGGTTGGTAGGATTGCTGCTCCTGAAAGTCTTGTGTCCTCCTGCCCACAGCACTCCCCAGTGCTCCTCAACTCTTTTCTCTGGTTGCTTAGAAAGCACCATAGTGCTAATTAAGCTCATTAGCTTTGAGCCACTAATAAATTATCTTTCCTATTGCTCTTCCATCACTCAGTAATGAGAAACATTTAGTCAGATTTTGCAGATACTTGCTCCCTCCCTTTCTACAACACACGATTCCCTCAAAGCATTCATCATAGCCAAAAAAAAAAAAAGCTTCTACGTGAACAAAATCTTTTCAAACGAGTCTCTGGTGCCCCAGTTAAGTGGGTGTCTACATCCCAGGCATGCAGAAGAGCCTTCTTCATTAATATGTGCAATTCTGCCTGAGCTGATTAGCTCTTGCAGCTCATTTGGTAGCAAACGTGTAAATCCCTCACACTCCAAATGCCAGATATGTGCACAGCTAAATTATGGGTGAGGAAGAAACTGCAAGAGTTTGGAGGTTCTCCTTGGAAACAGAGGCCCTTGCCCCGTGTGTGAAATGGGTGCTCTGGATTTATCTGGTGCCTTTATCACTCCCTCTGCTTTGTCTATATTTTTTTTTCTGCTTGCAAACTGAATAATTCTTCCCCCCTTCCAGGCCGTGTGGGTGTTTAATTTTCTGCCTAACATTTGTAACAGGCACCTGGTATCCGCTCTCTTGTCATCAAACAGCAGCCACGACCAGACACAATCTCCCTGGCACAGGGAATCCAAATAATCAGCTGCTAACCACGTTATTAATAACCCAGTTCCTGTCACTTGCCTCCTTCGTTTTTGTTTGTGAAGAAGTTGTGAAGAGAAGGGGGTGGGGAGAGAGGAGGGGAATGAAACAAGTGGGGTTTTAAGTGTCTGTGGTTTTAACACACTGAGAAATCCTTCCTGTCTAGGGGCAAGAGCTGAGCTGCTGCTGTGTCAGGTACCCTCACTGAGTCACTCTGGGACCAAGCAAGGAAACTGGCCTCCAGAGCTCCTCATTTCTGCCTCCTTTTAGTCCTCTGTGTGCCAAGGAGCTGCAGAGCCAAAGCAGCCTGAGGCCTGGACTGGCCTTCTTAGCCCAGCAGCCTGAGGCCTGGACTGGCCCTCTCAGTTCAGCAGCTGAGGCCTGGTCTGGCCCTCTTAACCCAGCAGCCTGAGGCCTGGACTGGCCCTCTCAGCCTGAGACTGGCCCTCTCAGCCTGGGACTGGCCCTCTCAGCCCAGCAGCCTGAGGCCTGGACTGACCCTCTCAGTTCAGCAGCTGAGGCCTGGTCTGGCCCTCTTAACCCAGCAGCCTGAGGCCTGGACTGGCCCTCTCAGCCCAGCAGCTGAGGCCTGGACTGGCCCTCTCAGCCTGGGACTGGCCCTCTCAGCCTGGGACTGGCCTTCTCAGCCCAGCAGCCTGAGGCCTGGTCTGGACCTCTTAGCCCAGAAGCCTGAGGCCAGGACTGGCCCTCTCAGCCCAGCAGCTGAGGCCTGGACTGGCCCTCTCAGCCTGGGACTGGCCCTCTCAGCCCAGCAGTTGAGGCCTGGACTGGCCCCCTCAGCCCAGCAGTTAAAGCTTGGACTGGCCTTCTCAGCCCAGCCAAGCACCCTCTGTTTTGTTTTCTCTTGGCCCACAGAGGAGCCCAGCACAGCCCCAGCTTGGTGTCCAGTGAGAGCAGGATTTTGGCATTCTATTCTGTTCATACAGGATCCCCCAAAAATTCTGCTGTGGGCAGCTGGCTTTTTCCAAGCTGAGCATAAATTAGGTGGCATTTCCTAGAGAGGTGTGCATCATGATCAAGCTGCCACCCCATGACCTCGAGTTTGCTGCTGAGGGGACACTTCTTGCCACCTCATGAGTATGGGACAAGTGTAATCAGGTCCAACATTTCCTATATTGCAAGCCCTTCAGGACTGTGGAGTCACCACCCCTGGAAGTGTTTAAGAGGTGGGTAGATGCTGTGCTTAGGGATGTGGTTTAGAGGGTTTTGATAGAGCTGGCAATAAGGTTGGACTTGATGGTCTTGAAGGTCTCTTCCAGATGAAATGATTCTGTGATTCTCTGACTTCAGGGTCCCTCACACCTTCCACCTGCAAGAGACAATAAAAGGACAGCCACAGGACTCTAATTCTCCTAGAACTCACCTCTCTGCCACAGCTGTCCTTGGGCAAGTGAGGAGAACAAAAGGAGGGAGTGCAGAAGACACAGAGTTCACTGAGGAATAAAGTGGTGTCTCTCTGGTGAGGCACTGCAGTATTAGGTACATTAGATGTGTTTTGGATGGGTGTATAATCTTAATTGTTGTGTATTGTTTGTATTGTAGTCCCAAGATCCAGGTCCTCATTATGCTAGATGCTGCACAAATATATAAGAGACTGTCATGCATGGAAAGGCTTTTATTATGTAAATAGTCAGGTTAGGAAAAAAAAGAAGTAGTGTTATCTCTGTTATACAGATGAGGCAGAGAGGGAAAAAAAACCCCAGAAAGCATTTTGCCCAAGGACATGCCAAGTCTGTGGGTCAGCAGTGGACTTGAAATTCAAGTCTCAACTCAGTTTCTCACCAACCCTCCTTCCAATTTGTGTGCTGCCCACAACATAATTAAAAATTAAGCACCAAGAAGGCAATACCATGTGTAATTTATCTCTATCTGGAACAATCACCCCAGTACCTCTCAGCCAAATCCTGCCAGGTTCTTCTGTTTCTTCCACTCCTAATGCCTGTGATCTCCTCACAAGTCCAGCCACTGGAGGTGTTTGCTCTGATTTTCTGCAACTTGCATCATGTTTGAGTTGGAAGTTCCCTGTGGGCCCAGGGTGTTAGGTTCCAATCCTTTCAAAAAGTGGTTATTAGCAATATTTAGAATAAAAAAGGATGCATATAATTTTTTTCTAGTGAATCTAGAAAGGAATCCAATACATTTATAACTGCTCAGCTCTAGTGAAAAATTAATATTGATGCAAATAACCTATACCAGAGACAAATCCAACATGGACTTCACTGAAAAGGCACAATGGATTTTGCTTTGTGCACATCAATGTTTGATGTCAGGCTTTAGGGAAGAATGTGGGAGGAGAAAATGCTACAAGTCATGACAGTCACTGGAAAACAGAAGGAAATGGAATTGGCATTTATTGAGGCTGGATAATACCAGGCTAATTCAATAGCTTTCTTTGTTACAGTAATTAATTAGCTAGACAAAGAAGGGAAATCTGCCTGTCTGGACTTGACTAAAGCAGCTGATGAGGAGCTGTGTGTAAAATTGTATCTCCTGCCTGGAGAAGTCAGAGATTTCTAGGGCTCTATGAGGCAATCACACAGTGCAGGAGAATTCAGAGCTGCAAGAGAAGTGATTCTTATTTTCATTAATGACTCCTTTGCAAAACAGAGGGGGCTGATCATGAAAATCTAGTGAGGTCACAAAGTGAGGATGGAGAAAATTCAGAATATCCCACAGCCTGAGTGTCCTTGGAGAGTGAGGCCACGGGAGCAGCAGAAAAGATTCAGCAGCACCCCAGGAAGATTCCAAGATTCCAAGTCCTGCCAGTCCTGAGTGCTGGAATATTCCTGTATCTTAGCAGGTTTCTGTTACAGTGAGACACCACCTCCATCTTCTCTTACCAGAGATGACAGTACCTAATAATCCCCCCAGTCCTAAGAAACCTCTCCAGGCTCCTGAATGAAATTTCCAACAGAACTGTGGATTACAAAGTCATATTTGGCTATTTTTCTGAACTAAGTTTGTTGTGGCTATTAAAGACAAATTTCTTTAGGAACCCAGGGTTCCTTGAAGATAAATTGTAGTGTTTATGGCAAAAATGTACTAGCAAATAATGGTTTTCTTATTTATTGTAATTGTCTAAATGGCTCCTAATGACATATTTGGCTTCATGAAGTGATCAGCTTGGAATGACTTTCCCTTCTAGGACAAGATTGAAATACAGAGTCTGCCAATGAGTTCAATTACAGTCATGGAGGGAACTAAAGGGATTATGTGTACTGGGAGTATATTCATGTGGCTTTCCAGATCAGAGAGGCCATAAAGGAAGCAGGAAAGTCCCAAAGAGAGCCCATCACTGTTGGAATGACTTCCCATCAGCCCCCAAAGCTTGATAGCCCTGCAGAGAGAAATGCATTAGCAACACGTGGCTTGGCAAACGGATTGAGATGCAGTGTGAAGATTTCTGCTCAGAGAGATGCTGCTCTCTATGCAGGAGCTCATGCTGGGCCCTGCTGCAGCAAGAGCCATTAGGAGAACACTGTATTTTGTTCCAACAGCTGCATTTATTATCTGTGAGATGCTTCACGTGACGTTCAGAGGTGGTTTCAGACTTGAATCAGCAGAGAAAGCTTTTAAAAGAGGAGCAAGGAAATAAACTGGATATTGTGCTGATGATTTTTCTGACCTTGCTCACACTTCTGCTGGTGCAGTGTTAGGAGGAACAGCTCGTTCTTGTGAACATCACCTCAGCTCTTGTGATTATGGGCAGAGCTTTCTCTGAAACCTCTACATTTAGGTGCAGTTTGGCTTTTTTTAGAGTGCAGAAGTGCTAGAAAGTCACAGGTTCTTAGGCAGTGCCATGGTTTCAGGAGCCTGATTCTGAGTTTCAGGCACTAATAAAGCTGGGCTGCACTCCACATGCATTTAGCTGCTTTTTCAGTGGAATTGGCATTGCCATGCAAGGAGCAGGAAGCACACTAATGGATTCTTAGTCTGCTTCCAGTTTGAATAATACCTCCAGCACCAAACTTTAAGGAAGATGTAAGAGGAAATAAAAAAAAAAAAGTTTAGAGAAAAGCAATAAAATTATAAAGATCTTTAGTAAACAGAAAAATTTGGGTTATATTATTTTCCTTTTAAATAATAATAAAAAAGACTAAAGGCTTTGGGTTTAATTAGTCTATTTCAGAGAAATTAATTTTCCCACGAAAATGGGTGAGCAATCTGCTATATTTCAGTTTCATTTGCTGCAGAGAAAGCTGAAGTTGAGTGTTCTGAGGGTCCTTTCAGACTTTGAGCTGCTCCTGGGACTCCCAGCACCGACCAGCAGAGCTACTGCCTGCTCCTCAGGCTCATCTTTCTCCTCGATTTAAAGCTGGTGTTTAAATCCAGTGGACAGAGCCCCAAAAAAGGTCTGTTTTCTTTCCTTTTTAGTCAGCTTCAATTCCAGACATACAAATCTGCTCCCCCTGCAGTGACCGAGGAGGAATAGCAGCAAAAATCTTCTTCCCAGTGGGTAATTCCCAGCTCATTACACTTTGGTGAGATAAATCCCATCCTAACTTGTCTCTGTGACTTTGCTCTGTTGGGGGCTTCATCATTTTGCTGCACCTCACTTTTTGGAACCTCTCCACTGGGGTTTCCCTTTGCACTGGCTGCATTTCTTAGTGACAATCCCAGTCTGGCTGCAGCTCTCACCAGTTCACTCATGGGGTGCTGCCCCTCTGACAGAGTTTCACTGCTCTCATGTCTTAGGGGAGTCAGTGGGACAAGGAAAAAAGCTCTTTTCAGTGCCACTGGCTTGTGGTGTTGAAGTTCTCAGTGGGAACTGGGAGTGCTGGAGCTGGAACCCTTCACTGCAGAGTGTTGATGGGCTTCAGTGCTGCCCTCATTGCTCCCAAGCGAAAGTGCAGATGATGAGGTTTTATTGATATTTATATATATATAATCCCCACCCCAACACTCTTAATAATGCTACAAGCACTTACATAGTGCAGGAACAGATGGAAGGAGAAATTAAAAGGTATTAGTGAGGAAATAAGCTGCTTTCTTTTGAGATTGCAGCCAGCAGGCTGAACTGTGTGATCCATTAGGAAAACACTGAGCTGAAGAGCAATACCAGGAGAAAACAATTCTTCTTTCAGTAAAGAGTTTTAAATGAGGAGCCTTGCTTGAGGATTAGGAATAAGAGCTGCAAACTTTTATTGCACAATGATTCTGTGATGGTTTCTTGTTGAAACACTCCCAGGTGATGGGCAGGGAGTGAAACGAGTGCTTATTGTGGTGCCAACAACACACATCCCCCCCAAGTTTTGGGAGTCAGTTGGAGCACAAGAGGTTGAGGGGAAACACAAGGAAAAACTTGTTCCCAGTGAGGGTGGCAGAGCCTG
>JAOEGS010020649.1:5728-38228 GCA_025447755.1 Corythornis vintsioides
TGAGCCACTTTTCTTAACTCACTTTGTAAAGAATGGAGAGAACCAGGTGTTCTAGTGGTGTGCTTCACTGAATTCTGTATGTTTGAAGGGGCTTCTTGTGATGATCCAGTGCAAACCTCAGCCTTTCTCAGAGCTCATCTAGATAGCTGCCACAGAATGAGATGAACTCAGTGTAAGGAGTGCTTTTTTTCTCTTTACTGACTGATTTGACAGTGCAGGGGTGTACATCTCCTCTGTAATAAACACCATATAGGTTACATGACTTCACATCCTGTAATAGTTGTGATCAAATCCATATAACCTGGATGTTGATTTTTTTTCTGTGGTCAGTGTTGTGCAGCCGTGTGAAATGATGTTGTGCATGCAGATGTTTATGTGCTGATTTCTCCCTCCTTTCTACTGCTGCCAGTACCAGTTGGACAAAGTTGGGCGTGGGAGAAGGCAGATGGGACCTGTGTGTGGGTTCCAGGCTTGGACTACAGGTGTTTTGTGGGTTAAAATACATTAGCACATAGGGAAGGCACTTTGGCTACATCTGGAGCCTACACCCTTTGAGAACAAATGTTCTCTCCAGCAGCTAGGTAGTCTGAAGCTTAACTAGGGATGTTTCTCGTTTAACATGTATCTAGTTAACCTTCAGTGCTGGTGACATTCACTGTGTCATGTCTCACTTAGATAGTCCTATAAGGCCTGAAACAACAGATTTCCTTTATGGTACTCTGAAAGAACAGGGAAGTAGCTCTTAATGTAGGTGGCTTGGCAAAATATTCTAGTCAAGTATTTGGCCTGCTACCCAACCTTCGATATGTAATCTTTGGGTGCTGCCAAAATACCATTCTAATTAAGCTGACATAGTCTATGAAGCCTGGGTGGTATTAAGTTTTCTTTCCTGTGCTTTCCATCACTGCATTTTTAAAGGGTTGATGGATGCTGTGACACATTGAGTCTCACCAGAGTCTTCAATAAGCTGGGATTTCAGTCACCTTGTGACCTTTAGGATCAAAGGAAGGAATATTATTTTCCTTTCTCTGCAAATGCAAGTTAATAAAAATAATTTAAAAAATGTACACTAATGCATGTGGAACATGTGATCACTTAGCCAGACTTCAGTGTTCATTTGAGCTTTAACACATTAACCCTTCTATGAAATATTAACCTATTCTGTTATTTTCTGTTTTGTTTACATTTAGTTGGAAAAGCTGTGCCTTGTTTGTCCCAGGGTGGTATATTTGCAAGTAGGTCAACATACTTGCTTTTGAGATGGCAGGTTGAAACTCTTTTTCAAGGGCCGAAAAGCATAAGGGAGTAAGAAAGACTTTTGTGTTTCCTATCTCCTTTATTTATTTTACAAATTCCTAGCCTATGTTCAAGGATAGAGCAGCAGTAACATTCTAGTTGTGGCCTGAAAAGTCAGGCACTGCAGCAGTGCTGATTGCCTGCTGCTAACTGTAAGCCACCCATGGATTTGGAGCTTGCATAATACCAGCAAATGCATCTGAGATTACAAAATGGTCTCTTAGCACTAAGAAGAGATTGTTGTGATTTGTTAGTAAGGCAGCTTTAAAGTACCCATGGACTATCTATGATATCAGTATCTTAAAATGGCAAGCAGTTTTTTTTTTGCTATTGAGTGTACTCTGGCACTGCTGGTGCTTCATTGCACAGGAGGGAATGAGTGCAGCATCCAAATTGTGTGCTCTGGACTGGGCTGGCACAGTTTTTATGTTCCAGTCAGTCAAGGGTGTATGCATTTCTTTAGGTTTCTTTGGGTTGTTCTTTGCTGCTCTTGCACTTCCTTACTACATCCCTCTTCAATAGGTCAGATTTGCTGTTTTTCTTAAGAGCCACACAGTGTTTTTGTTGGAGTTGTCTCCTTGCACTCGTTGCAGCTAGAAGCAGAGTTGGCCTTCATTTGCTTGCTTGGGGTTGACATAGTCCAGGGCTCGCTTACATGGTTGAGTTAGTCATGGCTTTAATGAGATATTGCTTACCAGCTATAATATGGTATCTTCTACCCTGCTGTGCATGAGAGGTAAAATTGGCTTTACTTGTTTATTTTTATTACTTGCTGCTATGACTTTGCTGCTTTTCAACTGATTTGTAGTGTCTTTATCTCAGTTGTTTGAACAGTTAAATTATTTTGAATAAACAGTATTTGGGAATACATCTCCACAAAATTATTTGGAGGGTGAATTATTGTACTGTTGATATTGGGGAATATGTCTTTGCCCACAGCATGTAATTTTTCTCAGACAATAAGCAGAAAGGCTTTCTTTTGAGTGCTTCAACTGTGTGAACAAGAGGTATATTGAGAATAACCTGTGCACTTAAGTGTACCTCTTACGGTATCTCAAAGATACCATCTCAGTGAGTAGCCTGTAGTTTGCTGCTCCTGGGAAGGGTGATCCTCTTCCTTTCCCCTCTTGCTCATACTCTTCTGCCACTCTTGTGCCAACTGAGCTGCTCGTCAGATCTAAGTTTATTGCACTTGCTTCTATAGCAGAAAACTAACCCAAATTCATTTGAATTGAAATGTCTAAACTTGCCTTCCAGCTTCAACTCTTAATATGGTAATAGACAATCTAAATATACTAGTGCTTGTTCACTAACATAAATTATAGATAACTGTAAATGCCTCTGTCAGTTGATTTGCTTTAAAAACATAAACCTTGCTATTTAAATAAAGTTTTTCATAATCGTAGAATAACTTGTAAAAAAAAACAAATTAAAAAGTCTTGTACTAAGACAACAGTAAGTGACACATAGTTAACACGGAAAGAGTATCAGTATTAAACCCTGTAAGTAATAAAAATTAAAAACCAGTCTAATGTCCTTGTTCTGCAGTGATGATTTTTAAATCCAAGAAAATTATTTCAACCTACCAAAAAACTTCAGAAGGTAAAAGAGACCTAAGGAGGAATGTGAGTAGTATTGATAGATACCTGCCTTTAGCTGTCTGCACACAACTGTGGTTTTAACTTAGAGGTCAGTCTTATGGTCAGCACCTTGTAGCCAGCACTGTTGGGAAAACCAGCAGGTTTGGTGAGAAGCTTTGCTGAGCCCCATTCATAAATATTCATGTGAAGGAAACTTCCCTGTAAAAAGCATCCAAGCAAAGAAAAATAGGCTGTGAATAAATAACTGTAATGGTTGATGAATGGATCATTTGGATGAAACAGACTTTAAAAGCTTGCAAAACTGATCAGTGGGGTCATGTGATAAAAGATTGCCTTTTGTTCTTTGCTTAGTTTTTTACATAAAATCTTTGTCTTTTGCATCATTGGGGGGGGGGAGGGGGGGAAGCTTCTGCATACTCTGGAAGATTCTCCTCCAAAATGAAGTGTTGCAGAGAAAAGAAGGAACAAAACAGGGTACTGTAGATTGGTGTCCTGACTTTGAGAGTCTGTCACACCTGAGTCTATTTTTCAACTAGATGCTCTCCTAACTTTTGCTGTCTGGAAGCTGTAAGAGTTAACAGCTGTGGGGAACATCCTACTGTCTTGTCACCTTCCTAAAGGGAAGTTGAGTGAGTTAGATAAATATTTCCAGTGTAATGCTTAAGGATAGGCATGTAGATTAAGCTTTAGTTTCAATCTATATCTGTGATGATCTGACTTTCATCAGCCTCTGCACAATACATTTTTGTCAAAGAACTCTATTCACATAAGGGTTGGGTGGAAAAATGTCTTTATATATAGTTTAGTCTCTGGTTGGGGGTCTAGAGCCACTGTCTTTCAAAGCCCGCCACTGTACAGAGCGCAGGGCACAGGACTGTTCCTATCAGTGGCAGGTTGAGAGCATAAAGGCTTATTACTCTGCTGGATACAAAAACCAATGTTTTACTACAGTACACAACAAAAGCAGGCTTTAGTTGAGTTGGTACCACAAGGGGAAAGTGTGTGACTTCTTGAAAATGCAGCTCTCTTTTGTTTGAAGTCTTACCCAAATGTTTATCTTCAGTGAGATGCCTGGAAGGCAGTAGTCTTCACAGGCATGCAGTAGGAAAGGTTTGCCAGCTCCTGATGGCAGTAAACAAAGAAAATGAAAGTTCACAGGTCGCCTTGGCCAATGTAGTAGTTTGCTGCCACTGGAAAGGGTGATCCTCTTCCTTTCCCCTCTTGCTCATACTCTTCTGCCATTCTTGTTGTGCCAGCTGAGCTGCTTGTCAGATCTAAGTTTATTGCACTTGCTTCTATAGCAGAAAACTAACCCAGCAAAAAAAAGGGAGTTAATTAACACAAGCTGAACTCATTAAGGACCATACGTGGTACAAGAGGTGGAGGAGGGAGTGCCATGAAGTTGCTGGGAGTAAGAAAGCAAAACAAAGGCTGATGAAGAGAGTGGTATGTCTGTCCTGTTCTTGAGGGTAACAAGATCTTACCTTGTATAACTTCACTCAGAGTCATAGAATGCATTGGGTTGGAAGGGACCTCCAAAGGTCATCTAGTCCAGTGCCCCTGAAATAAGCAGGGACATCTCTAACTACATCAGGTTGCTCAGAGCCTTATCAAGCCTGGCCTTGAATGTCTCCAGTGATGGGACCTCCACCACCTTTTTGGGCCAACTCATTCCAGTGATCATATTAACCTTTATAAAAAAAAAAAAAAAGACCCTCATATTAAAGAACTCTTTTCTAATGTCTAACTAAATCTACCATTTTCTAGCTTAAAGCCATTACCCCTTGTCCTTTCACTACAAACCCTTGTGAATAGATCCTCGCCTGCTTTCTTACAGACCCCTTTCAGGTACTGGAAGGTGGCTATAAGGTCCCCCTGGAGTCACCTCTTCTTCAGGCTGAACAACCCCAACTCTCTCAGCATGTCTTCATGTTGGATAAAGAAAGACTAAAAAAACAGAAGGAAACAATTATTCAGACTATTTCCCAAAATTACAGAATTTGGATTCTCTGTTATGAGAAATGTGACTAGATTGTGGGGAAGACAAAAAGGAGACTGGAGATTGACAAGAGATGGTACTGGCAGTATTTTTCAGTTTTCTGGAAGCAAAGAATGTAGTGAGGAAGTCTATATTCAAAATTAGAGAAATTAGTCACAGCATTTTCAACTGAAGTTGTTCCTTGGGCTGCCTCACTCTGCATCTGTTGTCCCAGTCATGCATTTATGGACCTGCCCTACTTCTGCATATGGCTTGCTGATGGGATTGTCTGCTGTATATTACATGCTTCTTTATTTCAGTTTCCATCTAATTAACATTTCATTTAGACTTGGGTACAGTCTGTTTGGTTGTCAAAGTTCCTGCTTCAAAGCCATGGATTTTAAGAAGCAGAAGAGGATGTTCAGTGATCAAGGGAGATAGGGAAACTGCAGAGTTTCATAAATATTTCCAAAGTTCATTATAGGGCTTTTTTTTTTTTTTTTTTTAAAGCTTTCTTCGAAGGGAAAAATCCTTAATGAAATGGTCTAGGTGCAAAGTAACTGTTCCTTTCCCAGGACTTTGTCCTGGATGTCAGTGAAGCTGTTTTGTCAGGAGATGAACATGAATTCACAAGCTGTGTGTCTAGAGAAACCTTTTCAGAATTTTAGGCAGCTTCAGGAAACCAAAAAACGCTGAACTGCATATATTGTATTTAATTTTATTTGGCAAGACTAGAAGTGGTATGGCATCAGCTCTTCGGTGCTTCTTCTGAAGTATGTGTCTGTTTTGGCTTTCAAAAGCCTGAATAGCTGTTGCCAAGATTCTTCACTTTCTGGCAAAATTACAATGGCAAATGGCTTCCTTTACAAGGTGTAATATTTAGACTAACAGCTTTGCAATTAAGAATGGCAAAGAGAATTATATTCCTTTTTTTTTTTTTTTTTTTTTTTAAGACCAGATTTTTTAGTATGGAATCGTGGGAGTGTTTGGACATAACTGAAGTTCTTTTGATTGATGATTTATATTTTGAACAGTGCTTTTCATTTTAGTGTGCAACACTCGCTTGAAATTTTAACTAGAACAATGCTTTGTTTTCAAAGATTTTTCAAAGCATTATTCTAGTTAGGCAGTTATATCACAGACTTGCAAAAGCCTTTTGGGTACATATGTGTAACAATGTGTGTGCATGTAGGAACTCATGTGAGGGTAGTGGAAAGAAATAGGGAAATCTGCAGGTATTCTTAAATATTACCTGCTGTTAAAGTCAGTAGGTCATCAGGATGTGAACAATCATGTGATTGAGTCTTTTGTGGTTGGAGAGTGATGGCATTTGAGTGTTCGAGGAAGTGTTTTGGAGGCAAAGAAGCTTATCTGAAGGGAAGCTGCCCAAGTATTAGTTTTCAGGATGGAAAAACTTGAGGCCTCAAGTATGGGGAGGGATGTTCAGAGCTGGGAGAAGCAAGCGTATATTTGGAGTAAAATGGAAAAGTGAACAATAAAAGGTTTGAGGTGATGAATCCAGTCCTCTGAATGTTTAACAGAGCAGTGTGGTGGTGTTCCTTGCACAGGAAGCTGCTGGTACTGGTTTGAAGTCAGTATTTTCAGTGCATTTGTTTTACAGCCTGCAGTAATGAACCTTTTGAGTCCTGACCTCCTTGAGGTGGAGGGCATCCTCAGTCTTGTAAACTGATGCAGTCTCTACCTGAAACCACCACCAAAATATGGGAAATTACTTTAGAAATCCTTATATATACTTACTGTTAAAGTTGTGATGACAAATGCATGTGCTGACCGGGATCTAGCCAGCTAGGGGATCTGGTGATGCTTTCTTTGCAGCCCACAAGGTCAGACTTGCTTCTTGTGAAAAGTTGTGCAGATATTGTCCTTGCATGGAAAAGCCCATCTGGGTCTCACAGTTCAAATACTGCTGGGGACATGTTAGCTGTTGGGTCTTTGAACTACAGAATATTCACTGGTATGCCTCATGCTGCTCATACCCTAATCTTCCCATTGCACCTGTTCCAATAGGAGTAGACTAGTAACAAAATGTAAGTGTATGTGTTGTTTGCTGGATGCATGCACTTAACTGTCTTATCCTGAAGCCATGCTTCAGTGATCCATATAGAAATGTAAAAAAAATCCCAACCCAACCAAGATCCTTTCCTAGAATATGTGAAGTAGTGAAGAGCCTGAAGACCAGAGGGTGGACAGTTGAGATCTTGAAGTTTGCTCTTTGTGTGGACTGAGAGGATGGGGTCAAAATTTCTATGGGTCTTCAAGATGACAAAATGCAAGTCCAGTAGCTCTGACCCAGACAGCTCTGAAGGTGACCTAGGGTGAATATTTTATGAACTCCTGTTTTTTTGATTTTTTTAAGAAAAAAGTTCTGGTTGCTTATATCCAGATTTTATCTGCTAAGCCTAGTACTATAGTGTGCAGAGAAATAAAGTAATGACATTGAATGAGAGAGTAAAAAACAAGAGAGGAGAAAATTGTTTGATTCTGGATGTTAAACCTGAGGTCTTGGAGAATTATCTTCAAATAGGTCCAAGTTCAAGGCTAGATTGAGGCTTTTTTTCTTCCTTCCCCCTTGCATAGTACAGTTACAGAAAGCAGAACACTACAGAGAAAAATGACAAAATACCCAGGACTTGAAAGGGGATTGTATTTAAACAAATAAACAACAAATTTAAATTACCTTTCATAAACGAGCATAACTCCAGTTTTCAAGAGCTGTGGCCCTCGTCTTACAACTTTGCCAGGTTAAAATCTTTTTTTTTTTTTTTCTTTCTCCATCCGCCTGCTCCTAATTAATCTGTAAGTGATTGTGTTTTAAAAATTATTTTTCTCTTGAATTTAAAGACTTTGACAGATGGAACATGTAGAACCTGGAAAGCTTCCTGAATTGGCAGAGTGACCATACCCTTGCCATCTTTCTACTGCAGTATCTGTAGGTGCGTAGGCTGTGCGCTTCCAGAGTGCTGGGTGACATACTGTTTCCCCTGCTGGGAATGTGCAGAGAGCAAGTGATAAATCAGACATGCATACCTGGTGGCAGGCTTAATTTGCAGTTAAAAGATAACTTAATCTACAGTTCAGGTGGGTAATTTGATTGTGACTAGAAACAAGGCATTCAGAGCAGTGCTGATTTCCAGAGTGCGTACGTGCAGTGGTTTCCCATGTGGGGTGAATATCAATCTTTAGATGATGTGAGTTGGTTTAACACTTTTGAGAGACTGACATGTCAAAGCTGCTCCTTCATGATAGACTATTCTTCAGGCTAGAAAATGTCATGCCAAAACCAAATCTTACGACCTTTGAAACTTGGTTTATTGTGACTATCCTTCTTTCAGGGACTTTGTCCAAGGAAGACCTCTTAAGCCAGTAAAAGCACCTGAAGTTGCTTGGCTTGGACTATGCGCAGGCTGTCTGGCTCAGTGCTGCACAGCAACTGTTTTCACCACTGAATGACCTGAGTTTTGTAATGGTGATTGACTACATAGCTTGTTTTCTATTTACAGTACTTGGAAGTTTCCTTCCCCATCTAAGGCGTTTTAGGAAAAGGACAGTAACATGGCACTTAAATATCTCTTTGCAATTTGTGCTGTTTAACTGGTGTGGAAAGAACATTTGAATCTGTAGGACATAGTTACAGTCTCTGAAGAGAACTGACATGCTAAAAATTAACTTTAAAGACATGGTAGCAAAGTTGATTTATTTTTCTTTTTAAATCCTTATTTTTATCTGCTGAATTGTTAGAGTTCTGTCCCTATAAAATGTATTGGCTGTTGATGTGGTACAAGGCCTTTTGTATTCTTAGGGTAGGACTACTATGATAAACTGCTTTTAGACAGACAAGAGAGATGCCATCTTAAATCAGTGTTAATGTGTGACTGACCAGAAATGATATCATCTAGAGCATCTAGAGATTATTGCTTTCCTCTGTTTCTGCGGTGTTAACAAATGAATACTCAAGAATGTAGCAGTGAAGCAAATGGGTCTTGATAAATTATGCAGTCTTGACTCCAACTATTGTTTGAGGTAATTTATGATCTTCCATTGGCATAACGGGGCTGTGGCATAAACTGCAGCATGCCCTAGAGTAGACAAATTGGACTGGTATTGTTTTGGAATATATTTAACCTATCTTGCTGTAACTGAATAGGTGCCATTTGCTGAAACACTGGAAAAACAGTATTTGATATTCAGCCCTAAATAACCTCCAGTTGCACTTAAAGCAGTCGTGCCTTTTCCTGCTCTCTAAATACTGAAGTGATAACATAAAAACTGTTGCCTTGTAAGACTGAATTAATTTTCCTTATCTCTTTATCTAAACTTTATTCCGTCTTGGTGGGTTTACAGGTTAATTAAATACAGCAGTCTTGGTACAGTGCATCAAGAACAAAATTCAGAACATCTGTTCCAGTAATTTGCCTACTAACTTCACTTCAGATGTACAGAAAACTGCACTTGCCAAAGTGAAAAGCTCTCCCTCATCTGCAAACTTGGGTATGGAGTGGGAGTTAGATAGCTGTAGACCCCTGTTGGTACTTTTAAAGACTAGGAGCAGTGCAAGTTCAGTACCACACCTGCAGAGTTGGATGCTTGAGGGGGTCTCATGGCCCTTCCCTTGAAATGTGAATCCTGTAAGATTTGGATTGTAAACTGAAGTAAATGCTTTGGGGGAAAATAAAACCAACCAAAACAAAAAAATGCTAAAATCAGACTACCTAGAATAAACAACTCGATTTATGCATATTGAGCTAAATAGGTTTTCAAACTTGCTGTTGCCAAAAAGTTTCCTCCCAAAGTAATTGGCATATGAATTGATACCAAAAGGTTGCTACCTCGGGAAAACTGCAGAAGCCCAGTAACTTACTTCTGGAGAGAAGCTCCCAGGAGTTTTCTTGTTTTGTTCTGGTGGAGGAGGCAGCTACCCTACCTCAGCTAAACTTGTCTTGGAACTAGATAAAATGAAGCTTCTTTGATGAATGCATGTTTAATGTGGGCCATAGGCTGCAACTCTTCTGGGAGCAGTCTTCCCAAAATGTCTTTTACCCTTGTCCATGACTTAACTGTCCCATAAATCTTGCTGGGAGCTCTGCTTTGATGGCTCATTCCTACTAGAGAGCAATGGGTAACCTGTTTAAAACTTGGACTTTTGTTTTGAATGCATAATTGATAATTAATAGTGAACAAGACAGGAGTTACCTTGTAGTGGTAAAAGTCCTGGCTCTACTTTGCAGTCTGCTCTCTCTCCCTCAGTCATCCCTTTTCATGTGCTTGGAGGTGGCATCACATGTCTTACAGAGCAAGGATGTCTCCAGCTGAATGCCAGGAGAAATGCTGGAACCAGCAAGTAGTGATTTATATGTTTATATGCTTTTGTTTCCTATGTTATGAAGCATCAGTTCCTTGACATCTGTACAATGCTGCCTTCTCTTTTGTCATTTTTAGTTCTTTAGCCATATGCATCTCTGTGCTTCCAGTAGATTTATTTTCAAGGTTTAACTGATCATGTTGAAGGCTAATGCTGCATAATTATCTAGATCTAATGGAGTCTTTTTCAACTTAAATGATTCTATGGTAAGTGGCTGTCATCTTCATTAACTCCCAGGTTTTGGCGTTTTCTTGACATAATTGAAAGCGTAGCCTCAGCTGGTGAGAGCCAGTCTTCAAACCCTTTGTGTCTAGGTGTGAACAGAGACTTTCTTCTTTTTCTTTTTTTTTTTTTTTTTCCTTGATTGTGGAAATAAAAGAGGATCCATCCAGTCCAAGGTAGTTATGCTGGGCTTTTGAGTGAAAAACTGGGTTGAACATGTTTTCTAGGCTACAGACAGCAAATGTGCACATTTGCTACTTCAAGTGGATGCAAATCCTTGTCACCTCATCTTGCTCCTCTTGGTCTTTCCCCTTTCAACTGTTTTCAATATTAAGTTGATGAAATGTCTTCAGTATGGTTTCTGACAGCTTGTTTGTACTCTGCAGGTCCTGTGAAGCGGTAGATGTAATTTGAAGAAAATTTGAAGGAACAAATGGCTTTAGCTGGCTGCCCAGACTCCTTTCTACATCTTCCTTATCGGATAGTAAGTGATGAAATTGCATGTTCCTGTCAGTTCTTAGCACCTTATTGCTGCGTGCCTGTGACTGATTGTGCATTCAAAATTTTCATCAAACTGTTAATGGGTGTCTGGCAATTCTCTGGGTTTTGCTAATGTTTGGGAAAAGGGCTTCTTCGTTACCTCAAAATAGATGGCTTGTATTTGGGAGAAGGCACTCTTTCAAAAAAAGAAAATAAAGAAAATGGGGGGGTGGTGGTGTGTCAAACGATGATACTAGTGAAATGCCTTGCACTAAAAGTGTCAATGTTCCTACAAATACAGGATTTGGCAAACAGAGGCAGACATTGCATCTAACCAAGTGTAAAAATGTTTGTCATTATGCTATATTGAAGCAGCTGATATGGCATATTGCAAAGAATACATTAAAAAAACCCCTCAGCTCAATTTAAAGGTGCGAGGCAAAAATGCACTTAGAAGTTATCTTCACCTCCCTCCCCCCAGACAGCTGTGTTTGATGTAATGCATGCTTTGTATATTTTTTTAATGGAACTGTAAGTTTGTTATTTTGGACATGACCTGTTTTTTTGTTGTTGTTTTGTTTGTTTGTTTTTCCTGTTTTCATACTGTGTTTACCACCCTAAGGATTCAATTTTGATTTTGGGCCCTGCAGATACACAAATAATTAAACATACAACATTGAAACCTCTTTCTCCCAAGAGGAACATTACTACTAGTGATTCCTGCAGTCATGCTACTCATTTGAAAGAAAAGCAACAACAACCAAACAAAACCAACAAGAACAAAATCCCCAATAAACCTCTATAGGATTTATTAATCTATTTTGTAATATGTCAACTTTTTTTTCAACAGGAAACTTCAAATTAGCTAAGACTAATGTTGTTATATGCTGAGTTTTCAGTTGAATGTGCCTGAATACTTGTACTGATAACAGGGAGAACATAACAGTTCCTTTATAACTGATTTTGCAGCTATAAAAATAGAATGGACCTTGAGAAAATGGGTGTTCTGAACATCTGTTACTTTACTTGGATCTATGATTTTAAAAGAATATGTGAATAGATGTGCCTGGACTTCATAATTTTGATGCTCTGTGAAATGGTACTTCAAATTAATTTAGATCATCATTTAAGTCATGCTGTGAAGCTGAGAGGAGAGCTATGTAAGAGAAACTTGATGTTGTAGGCAGTCATTTTTGAGCTGCTGATTCTTTACTGGATGTCAAACTTTCTCATGAAAGTAGTGTCTTTAGTGGTTCATAAGCAGTAAGAATGGAACTTTTCCTTGGTACTTCCCCATGCTCTTAAGTCCTGTAGATAATCTGCTTTAGTATGGGTCAGTCAACAGACTAGAAGTGTCAAAGCAACATGAGTGACTTAAGAGAGTGGGTAAGTGCTTCTGTGTTACTTATTTTTGGTCCTAGCTTACAGTGTGTTAACTATCCTAAGTGCTTGTAACTAGTTTAAAGGCTACCTTTGGGCCCATTCACAACTAATGTGCTTTCTAGAAGAAGTGAAGTTTGCATTAAAAAAAACCAACCCAAACCCTGAACATCTGGTTTGCTACTTCTACTAAATCTGACTTGGCTTTCATCAACTTGTCTTTCAAATTTGGCTACAGTGCCAGTATTATGTTGGTAAAGGGCCGAAAGAAGGTGAAACTAAACATGCTCTAGATTAGTGTGAAGTAGTCTATCTTTTTAGTACATTTTCTGGCAATAAGAATGCAAGGCTATAGAGAACATTCCTGTATGGCCCCCAAGATTGGGACCTTAATGCTGTAACTTTAGTGGTTGGAATAAATTGACACGTGGGAGTTTGGGATGACATTCAGAGCAGACAGCAAGAGAAAGAAGAACCTGAATAATTGAATATGCACTACTGAATATCCTTTAGGATGCCTTGTTGCCAGCCTCTCCTAACCTTTTCCTGTGTTTGGGGGGATGAGCAAGGTACAGATCTCAGACTTCTACGGGGCTCTTTGTTGGCAGTGTTTGCTGTTTTCAGGTCTTAAGGAGTTTTGTTTTTTTTTTTTTTTAAACAAACAACTTTCTTGGGACTTAGCACATAAACCAGTCACACTGAGTGCATTCTCCTAGAAACAATCTCTAGCTTTGTGGAAAAAAAATCAATACTACCTTTTAATGGCTTTTAGGAGCCCTTTCCAAATTCTCAAACTCTTCAATAAAAATCCAGCAGCGAGAATTGGCAGTGTTTGTCTTCTGTTCCTGGAAATTCAGAACATAGTCCCAGAATTTCTCAGAAAAAATGGGATGATTTACTGTGTTTCCGTTCTTTTGCAATCTGTAGTCACAACAGCATTTATGCACAGTGACTTGAACTCTTGGGTGAGATTTAGTTCTTTAACCCTTCGATGCATGAATTTTATAAGTCTCATTGACATAAATAATAAAAGCATATGGGTTTTTTTAGTCCTTATGTCTTAAATACAATTCTTGGCATGTGGGAATGTTCTGTTCACCTTATTTTCTGCTTTCTGTTTATTTTCTCATAACCAAGGTGTAGGTATGACTTTTAATAATTAATAGGGTTTGTTTTCAAAGATTAATTCTTATTAGAGAAAGGACTTGTTCACATCATACTCATCATCTAACTTTGGCATAAAATGTACTGTAAGCACTTGGTCACATAACAGAGAGAAAACAGAAATTACTTTCTCCTACATGCACATAGCTCTGGATTTCAGGATTGCTTGTAGTCCTCTTGACTGGATAAGAGAGCAGAACATTGCACATCATACTCGAGAAGCTTTGTGTGCTTCAAGAGTAGGAAATTAAGTACTTAAGTGAATTAATCCCACAGAGGTTAGCTATGGTAATAAAAGCCTCCTTTAACAATGTCAGATTTATGGAATTTAAGCTGATACACTGCCATTACTACAACAGTCACACTTTGCCTTCATCTGCAGCAACAGCTAGGCATAGGTTCTCCAAGTTTTAATATGGCAGCTTTTATCCTTGTTTTCCATAAAATGATACAGTAAATTAGAAGATGCCTTTGAGGGTCATCTGATTCAATTCCATGACATATAGAGTTTATACTTGTTTTCCTAGGGTGCTTCTTGGTGAATGTGGGTTTTTGGGAGACCTGTTTTTATTTTCAAGAGTTGTTTACTTTGGTTAGAGAGGGTTTTTGAAAACAAAACAAAATAAAAACCAGACAGGTAAACCTCAACTAGAGGTATGTCTTGTTGGGTGCTGTTGTCCTCCCCTAGGAAATTCAGATGTCATCATTATGACTTAATCTTCTCTCTGCCAATTTGGAATGGAACAATCTGATAATCAGTATATTAATAGGTGTGCATGCTGCCATCTTTGTGTGAATACAGTGTCTTTTGTCCTAAAAAGAATACAGCATGAAAATAAGGATTGCAGAATTTGTGTCCAAGTAGACTGAAAACCGGTGTGTGAAAGGCTATCAAGACCTATGTTTTGGCCATCACTGTCTGACTGACACTGTTTGAAAAGCTTCATTCACTTAGCTATTGACAGGTGCTTATTGAGACTGACGATCTTAAGATTTGTGGTGGATTGACCTTAACTGGGTACCGGTTGCCAAACAAAGCTACTCTGTCATTCACAGCTAAACAGAGGAGGGAAAATACAATGGAAGGCTCATTAATCAGGATAAGCACATGGAGAGATCACTCACCAATTACTGTCTTGAGCAAAACAGACTCAACTTCGGGAGATAAATTTATTACTAATTAGAGTAGGGTTATGAGAACCAAGACTAAGCCTTTAAATGCCCTCTGCCTACCCCTCCATTCTTCCTGCATTCAGCTTCACCCTTGATTTCTGTACCTTCTCTCCCCAAATGGTGCAGGGGGACAGGGAACAGGGGTTGCAGTCAGTTAATCACATGTTGTCTGTGCCTTTCCTTTCTCTTTACTCTTTTCCCTTGCTCCACCAGTGGGTCCCTCCCTTGGGACACAGTCTTCTGTGCACTTCCACAGGCTGCAGTTCCTCATGAACTGCTTTATCTTTGGTGCCTTCCATGAGATATAGTCCTTCAGGAACAGACTGCTCTTGTGTGGGTCCCTCCCCAGGGTCACAGGTCCTGCTGGCAAACTTACTCCAGCATGGGCTTTTCTTTCTCCACAGGGCCAAAGGTCCTAAAAGGAGCCATCTCCTTCATGGGCTTCTCCTGGGGTCACAGCCTCCTTTGGGCATCCACCTGCTCTGGTGTGGGGTCTTCCATGGGCTGCAGATGGATATCTGCTTCACTCTTTAGCTCTGTGGGTTGTAGGGGGACATCCTGCCTTACCATGTTCTTCATCATGGGCTGCAGGGCAGTCTCTGCTCTGGTGCCTGGAGCACTTTCTCCTGATCCTCCTTCACTGACCCTCATGTCTGCAGAATTGTTTCTCTGAAATATTCTAACTCCTCTCTCTGGATGCAGTTGTGTGGTTGCTTGTTTCCTCTCTTTTTAAATGTGTTATCACAGAGGCACTATCACAGCCACAAATGAACTCAGCCTTGGTCAGCAGTGGGTCCATTTTGGAGCAAGCTGGCATTTGCCCTGTCAGACACGGGGGAAGCTTCTAGCAGCTTCTTCAAGAAGCCAGTGCTGCAGTCCCACTGCTACCCAAACCTTACCACACAAGCTTAATACATGACTTTTAAGATTCAAAATAAACAGCAGCTTTCTTTTTTTTTTTTCTCACTAGGCATAGATATGCAAGGTTGCTGGTCGTATAGAATTTGGCCTGGAGTTTGGGTTTTTCCATGCTAAGGGGGCAATATGGAAGGACCAGAGTGCACAAGCAGGCTTTCAGAGTCCTAGGACTTAGCTGAGTGAAAAAACACCAGAAGCATTACTGCATCACATCCTCATTCTACATATTGTATGAAGAAATGAAACTGAAATGTTGCTACTGCCAATGCAGAAAGTCTTCAGATTTGTGAAATATGGTGTCAGTCAACAGATACTTCGTTCATGATGCTCCTGTTTTTAACAGTTTACATGTATGTAGTATAGAGGGTTGATGGACTGAAGCAGACAAAGTATAAAGCAGTGAGAGCATTAGTGAATGTTTTTACAAGACATGTTGCCTCCAATATAAAGTTTAAGAAATCTGCCTCCCTGAGTGCAGACTGCAATTTCTTATTTTATTTTTTTTTTAAATAGATAATGTTGATGCTGCTTGATAATTCTTGTTTAGGAGGAACTAGAGGAGGAGTTCTAGCCTCTGTGGAGGGCAGAGGAAAATCTCCTGTGACATGCTGGCCACATCTCTTCATAATGCATCCCAGGATATCATGAGCCTTCTTGGTCACGAGGGCATGGTGCTGGCTCATGGTTAGTTTACTGCCTTTCTCTGTGGAACTGCTTTCCAGCAGGTCAACCCCTAATCTGTACTGGTGCCTGATCTTACGCTTTCCCAGATGCAAATTGTCCCTCTTGAACTTTTTCACATCCCCTCCACCCAACCCTCCAGCCTGTCCAGATCTCTCTGCATGGCAGCACAGCCTTCTGCTGTGTCAGCCATTCCTCCCCATTTTGTATCATCAGCAAACTTGCTGAGGGTGCTCTCTGTCCCTTCATCCAGGTCATTGATTAATATGTTGAACAAGACTGGACCCACTACTGTCCCCCGGTGAACATTGCTGGCTTACACTGCTGGCTTACAGGCCTTCAACTGTACTCTGTGGCACTTATGACAACCTTCTGAGCTCTGTTATTTAGCCAGTCCTCAATCCATCTCGCTGTCTACTCCTCTAAACCACAACTCCTGAGCTTACCCATGAAGGTGTATGTATGGGAGGCAACAACAAAAGCCTTGCTGAAGTTAAGGTAGACAACATCCACTGCTCCCCCTTGTCTGCCCAGCTAGTCACACCATCCTAGAAGACTATTGGGTTAGTTAGGCATGATTCCCTCTAATGAATCCATGTTGACTGCTCCCAATAATCCTTTTCTCTCATGCTTAGAGATGACCTCCCATCACCTCTCCAGGGCTGGAGGTGAGGCTGACTGAACTGTAATTTCTTGGATCCTCCATCTTGCTCTTTTTGAAGACTGGAGTGACATTGACTTTACTCCAGTTGTCAGGCACTGTTTCTATTCTCCATAACCTTTCAGTGATGCTGGAGAGTGACTTAGCAGTAACATCAGCCAGCTCCCTCAGCATTGGAGGTGCATCCTATCATGGCAAATGGATCTGTGGGTGTCCAGCCTGCCTACGTAATCTCTAACCTGATTCTTCTTGACCAAGGGAATGTCTGCCTTTTTCCTGCCTTTTTCTCTTACCTCCAGGGACTGGCATTCCTAAGGGCTGGTCTTAGCAGTAAAGACTGCAGCTAAGAAAGCACCGGTACCTGCCTTCTCTGCATTCTCTGTCACCAGGGGATCTACCTCATTCAGCATTGGGCTCACATTTTCCCTATTTTTCCTATTGAAGTGCTTGAAGAGGTCTTGAAGAGATTTAATTCCAAGGCGGCCTTGGCCTTCCTTGTTGCATCCCTGCATGCCCTGACAACATTCCTATATTCCTCCCAAGCAAGGATGAATTTTCCACAGGCTGAATGTTTTCCTTCCATTTTTTTTTTTTTTTTTTTTCCTCCCAAATGCCTGCAAAGAGGATGTATATTGGACAGAGCCAGTCTCTTTTCAGTGGTGCCCAGTGGCAGGACAAGAGGTTCCCTCTGAATATTGGGCAATACTCTTTTATAATGAGGGTGAGCAAGTGCTGGTGCGGGTTGCTTGCAGAGGTGATGGAATCTCCATCCTTAGAGATACTCAAAAGCTATCTGGACACAGTTCCAGGCAACTGACTCTGTGTGGCTCTACTTGAGCAGTGGGGTGGACCAAATGACCTTCAGAGGTCCCTTCCAACTTCACTCATTCAATGATCCCATGAAATTCCAAATCAGGAGATTTTTTTTAGCTTTTGACTTGTGTGCAACTTTTAAGATGCTGCTTACAGATTGTAAGAACAGCCACGTTGATATATGCAGACCATTTTCTGGTGTTGTCTCTCAAAACTTCATGAGACTATTCTGAAGTAATGGTACCAATCAGTTTAGCAGACTATAGTAACAAACTAAGTCCTGCATGGTTTTTTTCTTATGAATGGGATCTTTTCCAAGTGAGTAAATATTTAACAAGCTGTTTACCAACTGGTTTTTGGAGAACTACCAGTATGAGTGTTAGTAACAGCTTTCAGTTAACAGAAGAGAGAAGTTGATGTACCAGTACTAAGACAGCTTCATACATTCATAGATTTGTGTAAATTTAAGAGTGTAGAAACCTGACATACAAGAGAAAGGAAACTTTTTTAAAAAAACCTTACTTTGTTATATTCAACTGGAATGTCACTAGTGATAGTTTGGGTGGGGGTGGGGAGGTGTGTGTGTGTGTGTGTTTACCTTCCTACTACAGATGTTCTGAGCTCTTCATGTGAGTTCATAACCACTACTGAAGAAGATTTATTTTTTTTTAATAATAGATTGCTGTGCATTTGCAGCTGTCACTTTTCAAGAAAGTGCCATGGTTCCACTCATTCTTAGTGTTAATGTCCATGCCAGTTGGCTCAGATAGACTATTTCTAGCCTTAGAAAAGACCAGCAATATAATGTCTCATGCTTAAGTATTTCCAAGAAATACATCTAGATACAGACCTTACTAAATGTTCAGTAGATTTTCTTGCCTTACACAGTCTAATGGGAGACTAATCAAAGGAAGGTCAGTATTGCATAAGCATTTATGATATCTTCTTAGTAAGTTAAAAAAGGAGGAAGAAAACCCCAACAAACTAAAACGAAGCAATAACAGAAACCAAAATTCTTTGATTCTGCATGAACTTGCTTTAAGTGTGATTAGCTTGAAGAGGAAAATTTTTCTGTTTGTGGGGACAGTTTCCAAAATTTATTGCTAATGGGATGTTTCACAGCAGGGATCATTATGTTTCTACACTTGCAGATCATCTGGTTGTAGAGCAGCAGCAGAGTTCTGAGCTGAAGCTGCTGATTCAATCGAGAATGGCAAGCCTAATCTCACCATGGCTTTGGTGATGGATGTGCCACTTACTTTGTAAAGCTAAGGATGAATGTGCCATATCTCCCTAGAACCATCCTCAGGGCAGTGTGGGGACACTCCCCCTTGCCAAGTGGCTTGTGAGTTTCCATTCTCAGGTCTGAATGGTGCTGATGTCCTTTGGTCATGAGTGCCCCTGGTTCCCAGTCTCATTAGGTGGGGTGACTTGGTCTAGGTGATCCTGCTCAAGCAGGGGGGTTGGACTAGATGATCTTCTAGGTCCCTTCCAACCCCTAATATCTATGAATCTATGAATCTATGAATCTATGAATCTATGAATTTATGAATCTATGGATGGGCATGAGGCACTAAGACTCCTGGCCAGGTGTTCCCCATCTCTGTCCACTGGTGGCCCATTGCAAAAGAGATGCTATCCCCTGTGCCCAGTGTGAAGAGACAGTGCAAGTCAGGAAGGAAAGGCTGAAATACTGTAGTCTGAAATACTCTTATAAAAGATTCCCCTAGGTTTCCACAAAACTCTGCTGTGTTTCAGGTGTGTCTTTCATTCCTGGCATTGCAGGTATGTTGTCTTCATGGAGATGTGAAATGGAGAGTGCAGCACAGAACAAAGACTGTGTTCTTGGATTGGCTTTGCATTTTTAGGATGGAGTTTTACCAAATTGATCAGCCTTCAGGAATCCTTCTTGTAAAAAGGGCCAGATTATTGGTATTAATGGTCTTTTATGCTAGATAGTATTGATATTTTAATCTGAGGCATTAAGATACAGTGTTTTTCATTCTGGCTTTGAAAGAACAGGCAATCAAAGGTAGAACAAAAATGCCCAGAAAGCTCTCAGGCCTTGCTGCTGTTCTAAGATGGCTTTGGCTAGAGCACTGCTAAGGCCAGTGTGCATAGTTGAAATTCTAGTCTCTACAATGAAAAGACAAGCCCTCGGAAACGGCTAGTGGTTTTGGAGCAGGCTTGTACTTTTCAAGTTGAATGTTAAACAATGACTTAAGACTCTACTACACACTGGCTGTAGCTCTTGATGTCTTATACACTGGCTCCATTTTTTGACATAATTTTGGCAAGTGGGGAAACCTGGCAATCCTTTTTGCTAGAGGCCTTAGCTCTAATAAAGCGCTTTAGTTATTAGTACAAGTAAATAGTTGTCCATTTGTGCTTCATTAATGCATATTAGTCATACAGTAAATACTGTCATGCTGGCAAGTTCCCCAGAATACTGAATACTTCTGCACAGTTCAGGAGGGGGTTTCTGACAAAGTAGTGTTGGCACCTTTCTTGAAGAAGTTCTTGAAGCTATTAGTGTAGGAAAGTGGCAGACCATTACTTCAGCTCACATGGGTTTTTGAAAAACTGATACTTCAGTGGAGGCAAAGAAGTATCTGATTAATTTAATGCTGTTGCAGTAGATCCTTCTCAAGTTTGCAGCTAACTTTTCCATCGTTTTCAGCTGTATCTGAGGCAGATTGTTTTGGGCTCTGGGGGAGGTAAAAATGAGGTGCCTACTTTTCTAATGAAAATAATTAGATATTTTTAAATTCTATAAGATTGTTCCATATTGTAAAATTTTAACTATACATTTGAGGAGCCTATCATGTGCAGCAGTATGAGGAAATCAAATAGTAGGACAATGATCTATTATCTGTGTGCTTTGGTTTCTTGGAGAGATAAGACCTTTAATATAAATGGTATAAAACTGTGAGCTGAAATGTCAGGTATGACTTGTTCAACCAGCATAGATTTACCAATTGCTTTTTGTCCTTTGTGTGCCTGGCAATGGCTTCCAGAAGGACTTGCTCCGGAATTTTGCAATAAACTAGGCAAGGGTGACCAGTTTCTGGTTCTCTGTATTCTCGTTCCTGTTTTGACAATGAAAGTAACTTTTGCCTCTGCACTCATCAGGATCCTACTCTGATTAAATCAGATAAGAGGGAGTAGCCTCACAATGGTGTGGTTTTGGTTTTTTTAGGGGGGGAAGGGGGGGGTTTCTTTTTTTCTTTTGTCTTTTTTTCCCTTAGCATCCTTTGCTTGCTTCATCTTATCTCACCTGCTTGGGCAGTATCTCCATATTCTTTTTGTATAAATTCTTCCTGCTTTGACCTTCTTTCCATTATAGTCTTTGAGCTGAATGCCTGTCCATTCACCCAGGCTTTCTGCCATTCCTTTGTGACTTTCTGCATGCCAAAATGGACCATTCCTGAGCTTTGAGGAGGCTGTTTTGGGAGATCAGCCTATTGTCCTAGGCCCCTTGGTCCTTCTGAGCAGTCTTCCATGGGAACCTGGCAAGCAGATCCTTGCACAAGCCAAAAATCTACTTTCCCACAGTCCAGGACTGTTAATACTGCTGGTAGTCTTGGTCCTTTTGCTTACTTTTGTTACCTTCATCATAGCATGGCATCAGGCTGCCATCAGACTCTACCTCCCCAACTGTTCTTTGTCCATGAGTTGGATTTGCTGGTTTGTTGGTCAAGCAGAGTGCTTCCCCAGTTGGCTTACTGATCACTTGTGAAGTTATGTTCAGCCTACTCCAGAAATCTTCATAGTATCAAGTGCTGGCTGCAGCTGGAACTGCACTGTTTGCCTGCGAGTGACTCAGAAGTGTGATTTACCTGATTTGGCTCCAGTTACTCCCATCACATGTACCTGGCTGTGAAAATGGACTTGTTTGGCCTAGGCAAGAAATCTCCTGGAGCTTTGTCTTCTCCTGGATGAAGGGTGCCGCCTTTGGAGACAAGTATTGAGGTGGAAAACAAGGAATGTGCCAGTGTGACAGAAGCAAAGGGGAACCTAGGATTGCTAGCAATAGCCCAGGTGTCTCCTGGCCCACCTCTGTTATTTGTGGCTTCCAAACCAAGCTGTTGGTACTTAAGTATCCTAGTATGTCACCCTCCTGATTTCCCTGGTGTATATTCTGTCTCCCCTGGGTTTACATCCAAGTGGGCTGTCTCCTATGCTACCTTCTCTGAAGACCTACTGTGAGCCATTCTCCCTAGAACCATCCTCAGGGCAGTGTGGGGACACTCCCCCTTGCCAAGTGGCTTGTGAGTTTCCATTCTCAGGTCTGAATGGTGCTGATGTCCTTTGGTCATGAGTGCCCCTGGTTCCCAGTCTCATTAGGTGGGGATGGGCATGAGGCACTAAGACTCCTGGCCAGGTGTTCCCCATCTCTGTCCACTGGTGGCCCATTGCAAAAGAGATGCTATCCCCTGTGCCCAGTGTGAAGAGACAGTGCAAGTCAGGAAGGAAAGGCTGATACCAGCCCTCAATCTTTGAAAAGAGGCTGCCTAGCCTGACAAGGGTAACATCTCCCTTTCCTGACTGCATTTTCTATCTCCTGCACCCCTCTGTCAGGGATCTCAGCAGCTCAGGATTTCCTCAGGTGGTTGAGTGCAGTCTGATTGAGAGGATTGCCCTGAGGGTGCTTGGGAGAAAACATTTTGGCCCACCTGGAAAGAGATCATTACCTCTTTCTGGAGGTTATCTTGGCAATAATGATGTTGAGACAGTGACTGAATCCGCAGCTGGTCTCTAACCACAGGCTCTCTTTCATACTAAGCCTTTATGGGCTCTGGGTCTCCTGACACCTAGTTGAGTGAGGTCCTTTAGTACTGCACAGTCCTTCATTGTGCTCTTATCCTGTTCCCCCTCTGCATATCCTCCTTCTTCCACAGCCCTTCTCTTGGGTTTATCCCTCCTTGACTAGCATGGAAGCAGGAAGTCCTTGGCAAGCCAGGAGTGGTTGCCATGTACACACTGCCATGACCACTTGTCATGACCTGTTTGAAAGATTTCTGCAGAAGGTACCTCTAGGTTCCTATGTTGCATACACATTCTTCAGTGTCTCATGTTATTTGTACTTGTTAGATCACTTCAGTAACTCTCTTGAATGTAGCAGATACATATTTATTAAAGCAACTTAGAGCATGTTTACTTGCCTACAGATGCACACCCAGCTTATGTGAAGTTTTTTTCTTTTCCTTTTTCTGATAGGCTCAGAATTTTCCAAACCAAATATTAATGTCAACATTTGAGGTACTCTACCTTAAGTGTTTTGTAGCTGAAAGCATTTTTAGAGGCTGTTCTCTGAGGAAAATCTGAATTGAGTCATTTATCTACTTCTGACTGTACAGAAGTACAAGGTATTGTGTTGAAAGTTTGATGAGAATTTCATCCTGCATGTATACTGATGAAATTTCTGCATTAAGCATATTTTTTTTTTTTTTTCCCAACATGAGCAAATGGTTAACCAAGTGTACCAAAGATGTTCTGAAAAAGGCATCTCTTGCGATATTGTTTTTTCTGGAGTCCTTTATGTCCTCAAAATTATGACAAACTGCTGGCTGTTGAACATGAATTGACTGGATGGTTTAGTCACAAACCATAACTGCTATGCTGGATGAGAGCAGGTTGGAAAAATAGTTTTCTGACAGCATATCTTTTAGAGTATGACTTGTCCTGAAGATTAAAATAAAACCAAACCCACAAGACCAGAAACTTCTCATCTACTGTCCTATTAGCATCTTCAGGAATAGGGATGCTGACAGAGTAACATGTATTTTTTAAGATGCAAGATTACACACATGCTGTCAATGTTGTGGTGGTGGGATAATGAACTCCCAGGTAATTTGCCACAGTTAATTTTCTTGTTTTAGCTACATGTAAGTCTTCAGTTCAACTGTGTCCAGAAGATGGCTTGTTTCTCACACCCACAACTTCCTTATGAAGCCAAGTTCAAAGTTTTTTCTTCCTTATCCTGCAACTTCTTGCTTTTTAATCTTTGGTTTTACTTTAATCTCAACAGGAAGCTTTTCCACTACTTTCATTCCATACAGCTGCATTTTTGGGTGAGAAAGAATAGCTCAAAACTAGAGGAAGCAGTATAATAAATACTGATTGTGCTGAAAAATTCACCAACCAGAACAGTGGAGTTAATCACAGTCTTAAAATGTGGTAGCTGTTCATGTGCAAGCTGCTGGCCCCTTGAACTGCAAAGTAAACAAGCCATATATTTATTTCTGTCCTCACAACCCCATCTTCAGTGGTAGTTTCAGAGAAGAGAAAGGAAGAATAAGAAAGGTATTTTAAAACCACTTGAATACTGATTGAACAGCAAGTCATCTGATTGCATCTGATCTTCATTGGAGAGAGCAGTAGAAATTCCTTTGCAGAAACCCTCTCATGGTTGGTAGCTGTAGCGTTTCAGCGTTGCTAAAGCCAGCACCATCAGAAGTGCACGTGGAAGTATTCTAGCTGTGGGATTTCTTCTGCTTTTCTTCTGGCTGACCAGCTTTGCAGTCTCTGTTGAAATCTCTCCCTATTTAGAGGCCCTGTATCAGGTCAGGTCTTGTTTAGGTTGGTTTGTTTCTTTTTTTTTTTTTTTCCCTGTGTTACCTTGGCAGTTTTTGGCACACCAGTAAATATGAAAACTTTGATCTGTTGTGGCTTTAATGTAGCCCAGTATTTAGAGGATTTCTGCAGAAAATCAGCTGCTGCTGACCACATTGAATCATTGCAGTAAATCTTCTGGCTTAACATGGGTAACGTTGCATGTGTCTAGTAGGCCTTAGCAAAAAGTGGGGAGAAGCTGCACAAAACACGTGGTCACTTGACACACTTATGCTGTGAACAACTACTTACAAAACAAAACCAAAACAAGAGTTTCCAAGCATGAAGAAGTGATTGACATGCTTGCTTTTAGCAAGCAGGGTTTTTTCCAAGTCCCAGTTTGTGAAAGAACCAAAGATGTGCACTTTCTATTGGGCGTTCCCTGGGAGAACTAGCAACGTTACATGTAATTTGTTAAACTGCAGAGCTTTTGTAAATTTTCTTCCTTTAGAGAATAAAATTAGCCAAAAAAGATTTTCTGATAAAGCCATCATCTTGATGCAAGAACACTGGTGGAGCTACCCTTCAATTAGCTCATTTTCCTCAAGGAAGGGAAAACATGGCAGCTACTACATTGAGATGGATATATATAAAGGTATATATTTATTTATTCATAGTAGAACAGGTGTAGCAATTAAGCCTATTTCATTATGTACCTAGATTTTTGAAAACCAGACAGAGGTAGGTAGATTATCTAGAGCACTGACAGAAGTTCTCAGGCTAAAAAAGTACCTTTGAGGTGCTTGGATTTTACTACAGTCAAATGAGTAATCTTTTCATATTCTGATAAGGACTCTGAAGATGTAGAAAATACTGCACATTTCTCTTATTTTGAGAAATGGGGGTAATGCACTGGCACACTGAAGTATTCAGGATGACCACTGTCGCTAGTTTAATATTTGTTTTGGTTTTTTTTCCAGCTGTAGTGAATTGACAGTTTGTAGGCAGCACTGCAGCACAGTTTCTCTTAAAAATATTGTCTGACCATTGCTAACCCTTGGGGGGCAGTGACTTTATCGCTGCCCCCCAAGCATCATGACATGACAGCATGACAGCATCGCTGTTGAGGATTTTTAATATATATTTTTTTATGGAAAAATGTTTTGAGCATCAGTATGAAAGGTGCAGTGGTGTAACTTTCTTAAAACTGTGAAGGTCAAATGAGATAGAAACATGCTTAAAAAAGAAATGCAGAAATACAGCCATCTTGTTTTATTGGTAATAGTGGAGGGTTTGTTTTTTTTCTGAAGGCTTGCAAAGTGACCCTATTAATGCAGTGTAAGCAATAGAAAAGAGCTGTTTTTTTTAAGTACCCATATATTGTAGACTATTTATTACACTCCTTCATTTTCTTTGCATCAATTGCATTACCAATTTTATCTGAGAGAGTGGAACCCTGCCATTTGGTTAGGGGAGAGCACAACTGTCTGATCCAATACAAGATCTGACGCTGGGTTGTTAATCATGAAGAGGCATGACTGCTGTGCTTTAGGGATGGGCCTGATAGGTTATGAAGCTGTCAGCTGAGGTGTAAAAACCTTTATTACCCCATAGCTAAGATTCTTAAATATTTTCTTATTGGTAAGGCTTCTGTTGTGGAGATATGTAAAGATCTAACTAAAAGCAAGTCGCCTGCTGTACAGATTTCCTTGTCTGAGGTGGGCATTTCTGGGGCCGATTGCACCATGTAACAGGCAAATGGTTCTTTAAGCATAAAGGTGTATGGTCAATACAGTTAGGATCATAGGTTTAATCAGATGTAACAACCATTTCTAGACCTAGTTAATTACTTACCCAGTGCCAAGGATCACTTTTCAGGGGAGGAGGGAAGGGATATTGAGCACACACTGAACTGTAGCAATTGTGCAAATTGGCTAGAAATTAGAGGGATAAGGTCCATGTCACTGATAGTTGAAGCAAGTAAGATAGCAAAGTAGTATTGTATGAAGTTGTTCAACATGACATTTGAAATGAATCGGTTTTTCAGTTTGAAGACCTGAAGAACAATTGCATTAGCAATCTAAATTACTTTCCTCACTGGCTTCTGAAGAATTTTAGTGATATATGTGAGCACAGTGGCTCTTGCCCTATGGGAAGTTTATAATTTTATCACCTGTCAAGGGCTGTGAGGGATCATCTTGACCTATGGAACCCTGAGTTTGAACCTGAATCATCAAGAAGACAAAAGGGATAGCACTATTGCCTTTAAGAAGGCAGACCCCCATTCAGATGGGATATATTTCTGTGCTCTGTTTCATGCTGCTTTCATTCCTTTATTAAGAGTTTTAATCAGTCTTGAGTTTTGAGGGCTGGCTATCTAAAAAGGGACATGCACTTCAATGTAAGTTAGCTTATCAGGCTGTGGTTACCACTGTCCAAAGCATAGAGATTTGACTATTTTAAGAGAACGCACTGGTATGAAAGTAGTGGTTCCTACAACCTAGGTACCATCTCTCCTCCTTCCCCCAGCCTGAGACATATATTGCTGCAGTGCTGGATCCCAGTGTCCACCAGGTCATCCTTTCAGGCATTGAGCCATTCAGGAGTGGTTAGTGCAGGGCATCACTTGTCTGTGCTGGGACAGAGTGTCCAAGGTGGCTTGCAGAACATCTCCCATCCATTTGGTGCAAGGGTGCTGTCAAAACCTGATTTCCAAAGCTAGTGTCCTTGGAAAAAGTTGGTCAGCAGTGCTGCTACATCAGAGGTCTGGTAGATTTGACATGAAGTAGAACAGACAAGCTACCTTGTGTTCACAGGTTTGAGCATGGGGAAGGCAGTGGTTGAAAAGATTCAATTATCCTGTACCTTCTTTCTGTAACATCCCTGAAGATGTGAAGAACATGTGAAGAATTTTGTTTCTTTAGTGCAAACTGAAAGAAGATAATTTTGAAGACACTTCCTTAGAATGGACAAGTCTATTAGCAGGTGTGTGACATGCTGATATTTCTGTAGCACCTGGATACAAGTATTCCCATTGTATTTCTTTTCCTCTTTCTGGTGAGGAATACAGTCTGACCATGTGCTTCAGAAACAGCCAAAACACAGCAAGTGACCCTGGTAAGGATTCTTGATTAGGATAAAGGTTTTACGAGCACCAGCATGTCATCATGGCTTGTATTACTCCCTTAAATTACATGAGCCATCTACTATACCATCCAGTATAGTAGTTAACACATGTGGATCACTAAGTTCATTAGAGCCTTGCTGTGCTTGTAACTCAAGTTAAGTATCAGTCTATTAAGTATCATCGTTTGGTGCAAACAATGTTGAATGATGAAAAAATCTCACTGGAAGGCCTCTTGAAAAAGAAGAGAATATGACATAATATTTTATACTTCAAGATAACAAAACTATTTTTTTCTGTTTAATTCTTACTGGTAAATACAGTTCTCTCACACAGAAAACAGATGTTTCAGGGACTTTAATGGTGGAGTCAGTATTGTCCAAAAACAAAGAACCTGGAACATACGGTAAAATTAGGGTTGTGGTAGCTTTGTCATTTGCAGTTCTTTGCCTAAGAGTGCATTGATTTGGAGGCAAAGCTAATTTACAATTAAGTACAAACTAAAGATACAATACCGGGAACTGTCAACACCAGCGGAAGAAACAGAGTTTCTGAATAAGCACGTGATTTTCTACTATGAAGAATTTCCTCATATAAATTTCATTTATTCAGTAGCGTTTTGTTAGAAATGAAAAGAAACCTAGTTAGTTTAAAAAAAAACCCAAAACAAAACCCAAAAGACACTTTATCAGAAAGTAACTGCTTCATTTTTGTAAGTGCTTTCTAGCTGAAGACAGCTCTTAAGAAGTGACTGCTTTCACTGAGAACCCTATGTGTTTGTTTCTTTTCTGTATTTAAAGACTTTATTTTAGCTGTAAACTATATAAACTGTCTCTAACAGCCACAGAGGTTTTAGTCTCATTAAAAATAAAACAAAGCTTTTAGCATTTCTAAGCCTGTCAGTTGGATTGTCTTTGCTAGTTGATTAAAAGACAGCAACTATGATGCATTGAATTTTCTACCATAATAAATGTCAGCCTGGTCCAAAAAGTACATGCTCTGGAATATACTATCCATTTTCTCTGTGCAGGGTGCTGTGAGACATCTAAGTTATTGCAGAAGCAGTTAGTTTCTACTAAGAGAAGACTGCCTCTAGTGAGAGAAATTTAATTTGATACAGTTCTTGCAAAATTCTGGATTTGGTAGTGTTGAAAACACTGCTAATGGCAGTTTTGCAAGAGCAGCCTAGAGAGCCTGAATCTATAATGCCTGCATGTATGCATGCTGTAAAGGTGCATTGCTGAAGCTGTCAGCTAACATGGTGTGCTCACTCCTGCCTTACTGGAGAAAAGCCTTTAAAAGCCTTTTATGAATAAACTACTGCTACCAGATACTGTTGGAGGTTGCTAATCATGGTCCAGCTGTTGCCAGATTAGACTCCCATTTATTTACTTATTTTCCTGAGGGGCTGCAGAGCCACTTCTTTTGGAAAACAAAACAAAACCTGAAACCAAAACAGAAAAGAACAAACTCCAAAACAAACAACAACCAAACCAAACACTCAAAACCAACAGCAAGCCTCCCCCCCCCCCCCCCCCCACCCCAAAAAAAAAAAAAAAAAAAAAAAAAAAAAAAAAAAACACAAAAAAAAAACAAAAAAAAAAAAAAAAAAAAAAAAAAAAAAAAAAAAAAGGTAGGGTTTTTAGATTCAAAATGAAATCGCTGGGCTGATGGAAATCAATGGAAGGAAGCCAATAAACTGATCAAGATAAATCTAAAAATCCCCTGGGAATGGGGCAATCTCCTGGGCATCTCTTAGAGCACTGTATCTATTAAAAAAGAAACAGTATTTCAGCCTTCAAAAAAATATTGGTAGTAGGGAAGTATACTACTTTGCTAAAATACACGGTTGTAGGGGAAAATGGGGAGTTTTTGTGGCTTAATTTTACTTCTAAGTTTTTCCAATTGCAAAACACAAATATGATTTTCAGGTAATTTTTTGCAGAGCCTAATCCAACTTGGCTGTGAACATTTCCAGAGATGAGACATCCAGAACCATTCTGGGCAACCTGTTTCACTACCCTCGGAATGAGGAATTTCTGAAGCACGGTCACCTTCCTGGCTTCTTTTTGCAACACTTATAATACTAAAAAGGTTATTGATCACATAGTCTGATACTGTCTTGGTAGTCAAAGAGCAGCAAAGAGATTTCAGGGTCCTTGCAGCTGTCTCAGATGTAAAATTGGAGTCCTAGGTAGCACACAAATTCACTTGAACCATGGTGCAGGTGTCACTGTCCCATGGGAGAGCTGAAGCCAGGGCCATGACCTTGTTTGCTGTCTTGATGCATAACATTGGGAAGATACTTGGCTCCTGTAAATCCTCCTGGCTGCATTTGTTGAGGTTCACTGGTTACTGTTTACACTGCTTGAGGATGTCTCCCTGTTGTACCCACTGCAGACCATGGGTAAGCATGAGTGGCATATTCATGTGTCATGGGGTTCAGTGGGAGCTTCTGCTCCACACCTGTCACCACAACAGAAACCTGGCTTAGCTTTTAATGACCTTTAAAGGAATTGAAGAATGCACAGTTCTCAGAATTCTCACTAGTGGAATTGAAGTTTTTCAGGATACTACACATTCTGTTGAAATTGTGTTTGTGTATGTTTTTACGTGCATTAGGGATGGGCTCAGCACAAATACAAGTAGTAACTGGGGGTAGTTTGAGGCTCGAGCTGTTCAGTATGGAAACAGAAGAGGAAAAATTGAAAATAAACTTCAATTTGAATTCTTCTGTCCTGAAAAGTGGTGGGGAAAAAATATAAATGGTCATACCAAATCTAATATCTGTGAGTTGGAAAGAATGTTAGTAATCACTTCTTCAACTTTCCCCAGTGTCAGGCTGAGAAGAGTGTCACTGTACCTCCTATGTCTCCCCAAGCCACAGATGCTGGGAGGGATGCTCAGGCTGAGACATTACCTGAAGAGAAAGATTAATGTGTCAGTCCTTGCTTAAACTGTCAAAGCAGGTAGTTTGTTTGGTTTTGGTTTTGTTTTGTTGTTTGGGTTTTTTTTTCCTCCTACAAAAGTAATTACTAATGAAGTAAAGGATGGGTTTGGGCATCCAGAGGTTTAAAATGACATGAAATATTTAGTGCTACTATTGTAAGAGCTGATTTATCCTGGTGGATCCAGAAGGCTAGTGCAATGAAAATACTTCTGGTTACTGTTAATGCCTATCATGCATAAAATCCCTGAAAGAGAAACATCTGAACCATACCAAAGAGTAATATTGGAAGGAAACTTTAACAGGGTAAAGACTTCCCCAATCTCGGCCAAGCCTGCAGCAGCGGGGAATTATCTGGAAGGTCTTGGCAGGTACAGCTGAGAGGGTTAATTGGCTAGGGGGTGTAACAGTTGCCGGCTGTGGATATTTACACATGGTTGAGCCAGAAGTCCCCACTTCTCTGTGTGCAGCAAGAAAGCAGCCTCCTCCCAGCCTGCACTGTTGGCGCGTGAGGAGGGGGGTTAAAAAAACCCAACCAAATAAAAAAAACAACCCACCAAAAAAACCCCCAAAACAAAACAAAAAAAAAACACAAAAAGCCCATCCAATTAAACTTACTGCTGACTGGTAAATATGGTATCCACTTGACATAAGAAGACCATGATTCTGTCTTCAATCAAAGTCAATGTGGGAATTCAGACAGATGCTGCTCAAAAGGATGTGGGGATGCAGATGACAGGCTGCATAGAGTGCCACAGCCTGTTGCTGGCCTCAGAGGGCAACTCCCATTGCTGTGTGCAGTGTGAGCAGGTAGATGATCTGCTCTGCTGAGCAGCCCAGCTTGAAGATGAGGTTTTGAGGCTTCAAGCTGAAGTAAAAGGACTCAGGAGTATCAGGGAGAGTGAAATTGAGATTGACCGCTGGAGCCATGCTCTGTGCTCCACTCAGCAGACAGGTAAATCCCAGGATCAGGGGGCCCCTGTGCCTTGCCTCTCTCATACAAATAACAGAACCCCAAGTAAAGGGGGTGAGTGGATATAAGTTCATGGCTATGGTAGAAAGAGCGCACCCCCCTTTCCTACTTCTATTCCTCAGGTGCCTCTGAAAAATAGATATGAGGCCCTTCTGGAAGACAGTCAGTCTTCTTATAATCAGTTAGAGGGTGGGGGAGTGGTGGAGGGGGAGGCTTGGAGGCATGTCCCACCTCGTGGGAGTGGGCGGGTTCTCCCTCCACACACACACTGAAATTTTATGCCCCTTCGGATGTAGACCTATCTGGAAACTTGCCCATAGTCTGTTCCTCAGCCCCACAACTTAGGACTTCCTCAACGAGGAAGAAAAGGAGGGTTATCGTAATGGGAGACTCTCTATTGAAGGAAACAGGGGCCAATTTGCAGACCTGTCCCAGCACACAGGGAAGTCTGCTGCATCCCTGGGTCTCAGATTAAGGACATTAAAAAGAAGCTGTCTTATCTGCTGCATCCCTCTGATTATTATCCTTTAATAGTTTTTCAGGTGGGTTATGATGAGATTTCTGAGAGTAGCCTAACTACTATCAGAAAGGATTTCAGGGCGTTAGGGAGATGAAGGTTCAGGAGCACAGGTAGCTTTTTCATAAATCCCTCAAGTAGTGGGAAAAAACATAGACAAGGGGTAGAAAATACATGTCATTAACACATGGCTGAGAGATTGGTGCCACCACTGGAATTTTGGATTTTTTTACCATGAGGAAGTTTAAATGACACCTGTTCTGCTGGCATCAGACAGAGTAGATCTCTCTCATAGGGGAAGGAGGATTCTGTCATATAAATTGGCTGGGCTCACTGACAGAGATTTAAACTAGATATGAGCATGGAGGGGGGGAAAGCCTGTCCTGCGGGGAACGGGCTGGAGACAGTTGACGGGTGTTGTGCCAGCTCCACTGCTACCTCAGGGTTTCTACCAGTCAAGAAATTCCTGAGCATTGCTATCTCGCTAAAATGCCTGTACACAAATGCACACAGCATGGGGAACAAACAGGCTGAACTAGAGATCTATGTGTGAGCTCAGAACCATGATCTCATTGCAATCACTGAGACATAGTGGGACAGCTCACATGACTGGAACACTGTCATGGATGGCTATGTC